>PVJH01004856.1:0-119776 GCA_004026705.1 Nesogale talazaci | reverse complement strand
TTGTTTTTCTTGGTTCGCTTAGCTCTCACCTGGCCAAATTCCCACCCATCATATCTATCACCCGCAGGCTGTCGGCACTGGGAGCCAAACAGCTCAGTCACCCTCCTGCCTCCCCCCTGTGCTCCGCCCAGCCCTCCACTGGGCCAAGGAGACAGAGGTGTCTGTGGGCGGAAGGCCATGGTCAGGGGAGAGGCAAGGATGGGGCTACCAGTCCTTCACCACCATCCCCCTCCATACACACACACACACACACACACACACAATCTCCGTATCCCACTCCTGAGTTTATCCCCAACTGTTCTATTGGCATATAATCCCCGCATCATGCGGTTCAATAATTGAACCACATCAAGAAGATTTATATGGTCACTGCCAGAATTGTACTCTAGCTATCAGCTCCCCATCCCCCCCCCCACCCAACCTCCCCCGCCAGATCCCCCAAGGCACCATGACTCCAATTACTCTTTCTATAGTTACTGATCCTGGATTTCAAACATGAAAAAACAAACAAAACTAACAATAATAACAAAGTGAAATGGATAAAAGCCACAATTTTAAACAAATGTATATGGATCATCAGCAAAAGAAACTGAGTCTTGCTGGAATGAAGCATCAGACAGCTATATGACAAGCGGGCTGTTCAGACACACACACCCCAGCCCTCCCCTCCACTCCCCACCCCCCAGCAACCTCAGGAGGAAAGACCCAGCCACCTGTCCCCATGCAGATGAGAGCCAAGAAATGCTAGGGGTCAGTCCTGCTCAGCCATGTGGGTGGGGGTCTACACGTGGGAAATCTACCACCCTCTTTTCTAATGTGAAAAAATCCCTATACCGGCAGCTCCTTGACAGGGGACTTGTCAAACCCATGGCAGCGTCTCCCTCATGAAGACATACCCAGTCCTCATGGGCCAGTGCACAGCCCGCAGCACGGGGCCTTTTCCCAAGATCTGGGGCTCTGGGTGGGATTTGTCATGCCATGGAGTGTTAAATATCTTTCCCGGGAGATGGACCTCATCAAGGATTTCAGTTTGCTTGCATCGGCTCATGGAAGCAGCCATCAGGAAATCAAAGGACATGTTCCTGAACCATCACCATTCATCCATTCTCCTCAGCCACCCCTTTGCCAAGAAATCCAACTGCCCATTGCCTGGGGCAGACCTGCTGAGCAACATCTCCACTAAAGTGTGGAAGAGCGGGACTGTCTCTTGGACATGGAAGGTACGTCTGACTATCCTCAATGGCCACAAATGCATGTGAAAGTTGGACAGTGAATAAGAAAAGCCACAAAGGACTCACTGCCTCCTCCCGCCCCTTGCTGGTGTCCCTGCCCCAGCCCTGGCCCCTCCCTGCTCTCTCCCACTTCGCCCTGCAGGAGGTGTCAGGTTCTTGTTTAAAAAAACAAACTCAGAGGTTTCAAGAGGTTTCAAGGAAATAGAGTTGAATTTCAAAACCAAAAGCTGAGAATAGGTACCACATCATTGAACACTCTGGTTTTCTGAAACAATTCAGCACAACAGCTTGACGAAGCTATAAAAAAAAAAGTGCATTGGTCAAGAAATGATGAATTGTTCGTTGCCGTCTCTGATGGCAAGCACTGATATCATCAAATCATGACCCAGGACGGTTGGCTGTCCAAACAGAGAACAAGGCCACGGGACCCCTTTGGGGGCAAGCGGCCGCCATAGACTCCAATTGAGCTCTGCATACCAGTGCTCACCTGAAGGTTAGCAGCTTCAAAAGATCCATGGCAACTGGAATTGAAAGGCCGTGAAACGTCCCCAAGAACTCGTGGAAGCTGCCTTGTATGTTCATGGGATGTGTCTTCCTTTTGACCATCTCCAGTCAATAAGGTCTCAGTCAGCCAGTGCTGCTGGGACCAAACACATGCAGGTAACAGAAAGAACAGGAAGGTGTTTTCTCCCAGTTCGGAAGGGTAGGACTAAGGGCACCTGCTCTAGGGGGGTGGATGGATAGATTGGACGATAGTGGGTGGGTGGCTGCCCTGGCGTTGGTTCACACATTTGATGGCCCTGTGTGTACAGAGTCCAAGTCCCTCACAGGGGTTCCAGGGCTATGACCATTTGGAAGCAGATCTCCAAGCCTTTCTCCCAAGGAACCTCTGGGTGAGTTCAGATCACCAATCTTTTGGCTGGTGATCAAGCAGTTAAATAAATATCTGATCCTTCCAGAAAAATAGAGAAAACTGAGATGATAGACAGACATGGGTGACAGATGATTGATGGATAGAGAGAGAGAGAGAGAGACTCTCACAGCCACTACTGAGTCAATAGTGATTCAAAGAAACCCTGTAGGAGGGTAGAAGCACCACTGTGAGTTTCTAATACTGACACTGTTACAGGGGTAGGAAGTCCTGTCTTTCTCCCAAGGAGTACCTGGTGGTTTCCAACTGCTGACTTTGCAGATCACAGCCCAACTCATGACCACTCTGCCACCAGGATAGAGAGATGATAGATAGACAGATCGATAGATAGGTGTTCATACATGTGTGTATACAGAGAGAGACACCAATATATAAAGGTGAAAGATGCTTGATAACTTGTGGAAAGAAAGGAGGGAGAGGAGAATTAACCTGTAAGTAGATGAATGGATAAAAGGATGAAAAAACTGGTAGATGATAAATGGGTGAGTAGATGGGTCCATGGATGCATAGATGGGTAGATTTGAGAGATGATGATGATTGATAGATGATAGATAGATAGATAGATAGATAGATAGATAGATAGATAGATAGATAGATAGAGTTCTGGAGAAAAAACAATGCCAAGCAGGAAAATCAATCCAGAGTTGTGATAGTGGTGGCAAGGAGATGGCCCTTGTTTGGGTGGTCAGCAAAGTCAGGGAGGGGAATGAGTGAAAGAAATGCTGAGCCACACGAGGCCAGGGACAGTGTCAAGTAGAGGGAGTCAGAGGCACAAAGACTTCAAGGCAAGAGTGAGCACAGCCCTTGTGCTGGTCAGAGGTGGACTAAGGGCACTCACAAGAAGCTTCCATTCTTGTTAGGGACCATCAAGTGGGTTCCCACTCACGGCCTCCCTGTGCACCACAGAAGAACACCTTGCCTGGTCTGGCACTGTCCTCACCTTTGCAATGTTCAAGCTCGTTTTGCAGCTACTGTGCCGCTCCATCTCCTTGATGGTCTTCCTCGATTCCATTGCCCTACTACTGTCAGAAGCACACCATTCTTTTCCATGGACTGATCTCTCCTGACACCCTGGTCAAAGCACCCAGACAAAGTTTTGCCATCCTTGCTTCTAAGGAGTGTTCTGACGGTACTTCTTCCAAGACATATCTGTTTGGTCTTCAGCAGTCCGTGGTACTTGGAATATTCTTGGCTAACACCATCTTTCAAATGCATCCATTCTCGGTCTTCTTTACTCAATGTCCAACTTTCATGTACAAGTGAGGTCATTGAAAATACTGTGGCTTGAGTCAGGCACTTCGTTCTCAAAGTCACCCCTGCATTTCAGTACTCTGAAGAGGTCTTGTGCTCCCAGGGGTCTCTGGGGAGGACTTGTTGACGCTCTGCTCCTTCTCCCAGTCTTCTCCCGGGGTGAGGGCATGTGGCCACTTGGTGCCAGAGTCCTGGACCTTGGAGGTCTACCTCTGGACACAGCAAGCATCACCTCCTCCTCTGAGCCATGGGTCCACTAGTCTCTAGGGCAGTCTTGGACAAGCAGAAAGCAGCTGCATTTGGGACAGGGATGAAGCTCCTCCCCAGCTCGGTCCTGTCACTTACACCCTGACGACCCACATGGAAGGGATTTTGAAATCGCCCTCACCATCGGAGCCTCCTGCCAGTTCTACTTGCCATATTTTTGTTTCCCTCCTCAGCACCGTGGCCCGGCCAGAAAACACACTGCGGTTTGGCCCCAAGTGTACAAGGCCCCAGAGGATCGCACAGCCTCCCTCAACCACGGCCCGGCTGCTCTGCCCTCCCCTCCCAGCCCTGCCTCGCCCGGAGTCGAAGTTTCCTGGGTGGCCAGCTTCCCACACCCGCCCCATCTTTGTTCTCACAGCAGATCAGGTCTGGGACAAAGTGGACTCACAACAGCCACCCTTTCCTTGGTGACCTATGTCCCCAAGCCCCTGGCAAGCCACCAGGCTGGGTGGGTGGAGACGAGGAAAACATCTGCCTTTCTCATCTGGCCACTCAAAGGCCCTAAGAGGAGGACATCAAGTTCCAGTTGGCTGAGTGGTTTGGTAAACGGGGTTCATTCCAGAGTCACAGGTCCAGGAGACGCCAATTGTCCAGCCTGTGACCTTGTCCCTCCAGAGCTGGTTAAGGTTATCAATAGCTCTCTCTCTCTCTCTCTCTCTCTCTCTCTGTCTGACCATCTATGCCTTTGCTCATTCATTTCCAGGACATGCCAGTGTTCTACTCCATCTCCACAACTAGGGCTGCTAGTTCTTTCCTTATCCACAAAATAAGGGTGTTGGGCTTTTATTATAAAAGGAATCAAAAGTTACAGAATCCCAGAGGGAAATTATTTACACACACACACACACACACACACACACACACTGTCAGGTACCATCCAGTCAGCTCTGACCCATAGCCAGTCCTGCTCTGTCCATCCTCACAAGTATTCTAATAATGCCTGAGGTCATTCATTGATACAGCCTTTGCCGATCAATCACGTCTAGGGCCTTCCTCTTTTTCTGTGGGGTTTTGGGGACTAAATTATGATGGAAACAGATAGCCTCAACTTTCTCCTTCAGGAATGGCAAGTGGGATTAAACCCTGACCTTGTGTTTCCCAGCCCAATGCCTAACCCTCAGCACCACCATCACAAGGGCTCTATTTACATTAAAAAATATCAGACTCTGTGGTCTAATAGAGACCCCTAGAATCTCACAAATGATGATGGCCCACGATTCCCTCCAAGCCTGGAACTGAGCCTTCCCAAGATGAACATTCCACCCCACATTAGACAGGCCTGTAGAGTGAAGAATTGCGGGCGTGGGGGGGGGGCAGCTGGGAAAGGGGGGGGTGTGTTACAAAGTTTCAAGTCTACTAACAAATGCTGCATGGGTCAGCAAACCCAGCTCCTTAAACTAAATTCCCAGAGGCACCCCATTCTGCAAGTCAGCCTCCTGCCCCAAGGTGCTCAGCTGTGCCTGCTCCGTGAATGGGGGAGTCCATCACTCTGTGTGTGCTCTGGCTCCTGGTTCTGCTGCTGCTCCTCTGGTGGTACAGCTGTTGTCTGAACATAGGAAGCTCACTGCTGCACAGGAATCTCGGGTCCAGAGGACATGCTCCACTTCAGGCTCTTGCTGGTGATTAGATTCCCAGCCACCCCCCATCCTGCCTCTCTGCGTTTGTGTGGGGGTTTTTTTAATCATTTTATTGGGGGCTCTTATAGCTCTTATTGCAATCCATGCATACATCCATCTTGTCAAACACATTTGTTGCCATCATCATTTTCAAAACATTTTCTTTCCATTTGAACCCTTGGTATCAGCTCCTTGTTTTGGCCCTCCCTCCTTCATGAACTCTTGATGATTTATAAATTGTTACCATTTTTTCGCACTGACCAATGTCTCCCTTCACCCATTTTTCTGTTGTCCGTCTCTCGGGGTGTGGGTTATATATAGATCATTGTGATTGGTTCAGGGGCCTTATTTTTTATAAAGGAGAACTCCATGCCACAGAATCCTATTTGTAATCACTCACAGGTGAATCCTACAAGTATCTTCCCCACAGTCTTCCTAGACCCATGCAGGGAAAGGTCATTTTGTGGGAGTTAGAGACTTTAAGTGGAAGACCCACACAAAATAGCCCCTTACCCCTGCACTTCTCCAAAACATCGTGCTTAGTAAGCATGGTAGAGACTCAAAGGTATCTCAGACACTACTCAGAGTAAACCTTGAATTCCAACAGCCTGGATTTTTTTTTGGTATAATTTTATAGTCTTGCTTTAACTCCTATTCAAGAAGGACCCGTCACTCTTCTCTCATGGAGAGAGGAAAAGATCGTGTCAGACTTAGCACCTCCTTTGATCGCTCCCTCTAGATGAAAAGTGGAGCTATAAGTTGGACAAGACCACCAGTCCTCTGAGGCCTCCATCCACAATACCCACCTCTCAGCTGTTTGTCACAGGAAGGAGATATAAGGTGAACTAAAAAGAGTTCTTCCAGTGTGGCCAGCTCCCTAGCCATCCTCATGTGACAGACAGAAGTGATACCTGCCTAATGAGAAGCCCTCCACCACCACCACCCCTAGAGTTTTCTTGACTGCATCCAAAAGAAGAGCCCAGACAGGTGTCAGTGCCAAGAAGCCAACATGATTCACCACCCCATCTCCCCATCCCACTTCCCCTCACCTCCCCCTGTCTCCAGTTCCAGGGTCAGGGAAAACCTGCCATTGCCAATTATGGGCCCGTTGCTTACCAGTTGAGACCTTGGTGTATGAAACGGCTTGAGAGTCAGGGTGTTGCCGAGCTGAGGCGGGGAGAGCGGACCTTTTCATTTCTATGATAATGTGCCCCGCGGTCGTCTTTCTATCACACTGAATAATCTAGGCGACAGGTTTCATTATTTTGGTGTCACACCTTATGTCAATCCACGTGGCTCCTGAGAAAGGTCACCGCTGTCCAGGATGCCTTCTGTTCCGTCACCGCTGTCCAGGATGCCTTCTGTTCCATCCCACGGCAGTTCGTCCTCACCCCTGGCCCTGAAACGTCTCTCTCTCTCTCTCTCTCTCTCTCTCTCTCTCTCTCTCTCTCTCTCTCACACACACACACACACACACACACACACACAGGAGGACATCTGCCAGTGACAGAACTGGACAAAAGGGATCTTCTAGAGCCAGTCTCAGTTGGTACCTTCTCACCAGGCACATCCGGAGTGCTCCACGTCACTGTTTTATTCCTCCCCTAACCCTTTCTGTGCTTCAGAAGATGGTACCTTGCAAGAGGAACACACTGGGGAGAAGTACTCCAGGAACAAACAGGACATGTCATCCATCTGATCTGTGTATGGCTACCCTTGGTCAAAGCGCCCTTCTTGTTCACGTGGGAAGCTGTCCTCCTCTCCTTTGTATCTGTGTTCTGGAAAACTTGGATTCCGGGTCTACTCACTCTGTGTTTTCATCCTATCAGACACAACGGAGTTGATCAGCCCCACACATGTCAGAGGAGGACTGGGTTCCATAGAGGTTTCAGTAGAGGGCTTTCCAGAAGCTGAGTATCAGACTTTTCTCTTAAGGTGTCTCTGGGAAGTCTTGAACCCTTAACCTCTCATTTAGCAGCCAAGCATATTCACCATTTGCATCACTCAGGAATATTTACCCTGCTCCCAACCCCATAGGTTTCTGTGGTGTGTCTAGGGGCCTATATGTTGCTTTTGCTGAGGTGTTGTGTTTTTCTCACATTCCTGCAACAGAGGCAGTATGGAGGTAAGTCCTCTGTGGAATCCACTTGCCTAAGGATCCCAGCTATGTTAGAGTTTGTGGCAGCTTGGCTGGGCCAGGACTCTCAAGTACACTGGCAGTTAAGGCCTCCCCCATATGGAATCGCTGTGTTGAGGGGCCTGCTGTAAGCAACTGAGCAGCTTAGGGGGATTAGCTAAAGTGCTCTCTCTTTAATCAAAGCACAGCACTGACACAGTGGGAAGGATGTTTCATCAGGGGTGTGGCCTACTCCTATAGAAGCTGATGCTTGGGGAAGATACCCATCCTGCTGGTCCAGACCCTACACTGATCTCACTGACCTCTAGTTTGCATACCTTGAGTCAACGGCCCGCCATACGGCCTGCTCATCCTAGGGCTTCTCAGTGGGCCACCATATTGTCTACCAAACTTAGATTCATTTGCAGCCACATGGACCTTGGATGTATTCACCTCTGCCTTTACCAGCCTGTGGGCTTCCTAATTCCTGCTTTGCGGGTCCTGGCACTTACATGAATCAGGAAAAGCCTCCAGGTAAACCTCTAACCAATAAGTTGGCACCCGACTGCACTGCACCTACTTCTACAGCTGTGTGAACCATTCTCTTGGAATTACTTTCTTGATATGCACATATAAGGATTGCTGCTTTTGCTTCCCTAGAGAACCCAGCCTCACACCACCTGCTATAGCAACTTGCACACCTATTCTGTGGACACCTAGAAATGCATTCTCCTCCAAGACCATTCACTTCTGACATTTGCTGACCTCCAAAAAACTGCCACCCACATCCCAAGGTTCACATCCTTCCTCCTTGCCATCTGAGTGCACAGCTGAGGTTAATCTCAGAGCCTCCCTAGGGAGAGAGATGCATTACTTTCATTCTTCCTAGCAAAAGGCTTTGAATGGCCTCAGATTTTAGAGTTATGTGCAAGAGGAGCAAATAAAGAAAAGGAGATGGTGAGACCAATTTATAGAAGGAAAGAAAACTGCAGCCCAGGCAGGAGGAGGAGGGTGGAACACAACACAACAAAACAGCCTTCTTTTACCCATCGGATGTAGAACAACCTTGAAACTCCTACCCGAATCTCAGAATTTATACCCAAGCCCATGTGTTTATATCCCAATTACTTGTCCCCATGGCAACCAGGTGTGTTTGACTGACATACTAAATATAATAAAGACACAAAAGAAAGAGAAAAATTGCCAAGATAGAGATCTCTGAGTGTAGGCTGTTTGCCTGGCTGGGGATTTAATGAGCTTTTAAGCCTTTGAGGGATGGTTTTTATTGGGGTAAATGCTGGACTGCTAACTGCAGGAAGGCGGCTCACACCCATCAGCCACTGCACAGTAGAAAGAGGAGGCGTCCTGCTTCCACCGAGACTGCAGCCGTGAGGACCACGCAGGGTCTTTCCACTCTGCCCTAAAAGGGCCGCTATGAGTCAGAACAACTCAGTGGCAATGGATGTTCTTTTTGAAGAAGGTGAGTCTTTGGTTAAGCAGTCAACTGCTAATCAAAGCCCAGTGGATTGAACCCGGGGGGTGGAGGTGGAGGGACCCTGTCAGCGTATTTCTGTAAAGATGGAAGTCTCAGACCCTTGTGGGGTCCTCCTACTCTGCCCTACAGGTGTGTTAGAGGAGGACTCAGCTCGTGTGCAGCACTTGTATTCACTGGGGTTTCTGTTTCCATAACACGCCTGGACCAAGTCCTCCGAGACGCTTCATGCCCTATCAGACTCACCCAGAAGAGTTGTTAAGTCAGTTGGCGGGGCATGGCCTGAATCACTTGTGCTCCGTCAGCCCGGGTTGTTCCCTGAGAATCTGCATCCTCACCTGGGGCACTGACACCACTGGTGACTGAGCTCCCCACACTGAGGCAACACAAGAAGATGGCTGAGCTGAGGACCCTCAGTAATCGCATCACAGGAGTCTTCTGTTGCTGACTTCCGAGAGGCCTGATTCATTGCTGTCATCTTCTTCTTCTTAAGTTGGTGCTCAAAATCTAGACTTCAAGGTAAAAAGACCGCCTTAAAGCCAAGGAAAATGTTGTACTGACAACATTCTAAATGATCTCAGGCAGACTTACTACAGATTTAATTTAGGCTTAACAGGAAAGATTTTGCACATTAATTAAGCACCCATTGATTATTAAAACATGCCCATCGAGGATTAACCCTGCAATAGACATGGACTTAGGGCATAGCTGTTAAGTTCGGTGCTTAGCAAGTAGCAGCATGCCGTCTCATTAGAGAGAAATCAAATCACTGTGGAAAAACCGTCCTTTTCAAGTGTCAGGATTTTTCCTTCCAAGTTCTGTGGAATACCACAGCCAGCAGGCTTGTTTGGGGGGGGGGGGGACATTTTAAATAGTGTCCATCTTTCGGTCCATTGAGCAAGTTGCTCATTTCACAACAGTGTGTTTCCTATTTTTGTTCCGGTCTTTGCTGCTGCTGTTGTTTTAACTTTCTGTCATGAATTGTGTGCAGGATTACAGGCAAATCTGTTTTTCATTGTACATTTCAGGCCTATTTTGTTTCATGCCACAATGAGCAGTCTTATAAACCCTGTGTCTGAACCAACACTGACTGACAGTGGGTTTGGGTGTATGAGCCCCATGGGATTTTCAAATGGCTGAGTTTTCGAATGTAGACTTCCAGACCTTTCTTCTGAGGTTCAATTTTCTTTGGATGAGTCTATTCAACTTCACAGCCAAAACCAGTTTCCTTACTTCCAAATTCCCAGAATACTTCACTCACCTTTGCCCAACAGCTTTGTCATATCCACTCAAGTGGTGAACCCATAGCTCTGCCGTGGACAGGCCTCACATTACAGCAGTGGCTGAGGGTCTAGGTCCCAGAGGGAGGATACACAGCACGAAGTAAATCTGAACACACACACCCCAATTGTTGTAGCTAATCAAAAAGATAAAGCTAAAACCCAAACCAAAAAACTGCCATTGGGTCCACACTGACTCAAAGGGAAGCCCATGGGGGCCTAGATTGTAGCTGTTTGCAGTGTTTCTCCCCCGGAGTTACTGGCACAGTTTTAAGCTGCCAAACATGCAGAGTGCAGCCCAGTGCTTAACCCCTACGCCCCCAGGACTGACAGAGGACAATCAAACAACCAAGTAAACCAGATTACAGTCAACTTCTGTTGGGGATAGACGTATGCCCAACCCTCAACTCAAACCTTAACTTCCACATGGGGAGTAATAATCCCACTTTGGAGGGGGCTGATTTGTTATGTTAATGGAACAACATTAGTCAGTAGTTTGTCTAACTGTCAATCTCTTTTGAGATATCAAAGAGATTAAGGAAATCATCAAGAGAAGCAGAGAGGGGGGAAGATTAGTACCAAGTCACATGGAGATCTCCATGCACAGAACCAGGAAACAAGCAGACAAGAGAAGTGCTCACAGAGAGAGAAAACCTGTCCCTAGAACTGGAGCCCTATGTATAAGTTGAAAGTCTCCTAAACTCTGATTTTAAGATTTAAAATTTCTTAAAGTCACCTATTCATGATATTTCTGTTATAGCAGCTCTAGATAATTAGGACAACTCCTACAGGACATAGTGGGGGGGGTGCTGTAAGTGCTTCAGAAGTTGGGGAAAGGAGAGGGCAATCACTGAAAGCTGGAATCAGCAAGCAAAATTGTAGCGATGGGCAGAGTGTGACTTGTGACTTAGGGCTGGGTGGAAGATAATTGGAGGGGAGGGAAGTCACTTTAGACAATCAGCATGATTAAGACCATGATTTAGAAATCAGCAAAAGAAAGATGAGGACAGAGGTAACTCATTGACTCCATAAAGGAAAAGACAGACTGCCATTAACCTCCTGGGGGATTAGGGAACATCTTCAAGGGTAGCTTGTTAATCCCAAAATATCTCTGTTTTGTCCTAATCAGGGTCTTATGACCATCTTCTCTTTGCCTGTAGACATCATCAACATATTTCCCAGGTTTAAAATGTGATGTAAGAGACAAAAAACTTGGATCCAGTAGTTTTTAGTAAAACCAGGGGTTTATCACCCTGCAGTCTGAATTTCTGAGCAAGTATTCCCACAATTCGTAGGAGTGAAAAGCAGACAAACCTAAGAGCATTACATAGGATATCATCCAGAAAGCAACATGATAAAACCAGCCTTCATAACAGCACAGAATTAGAGGAAGAACAAAAACACCGGGAAAATCACACACATGGGGGTGGGGGGTGGAATCAAATGCAAGCACAGCAAAATGACAGCCACAAACCTACATATCTCAATAAGGACTCTGAAAATCAATGGATTGAATGCATCAATCAAAAGGCAGAATTCAAAAGACTAGATTAGAAAATAAGACTTATCTGTATGCTACCTCCAAGAGACACACAGTAAACACAAAAATAGAAATAAACCCAAAATCAAAGGATGGAGCAAAAATCTAATAAATCAGTGGCAACCATTAAGGGACAGAAGTGGTAATACTAATCTCTGATCAAATAGACTTCAAGGCAAACAACATAATGAGAGACAAAAATGGACACTGCTTAATGATGAAAGAAATAACACACCAGGGTCATATAACTTTAAGAACATATAAGCAGCTAATTAAGGACCCCCAAAATATATCAATCAAATTCTCACATAGCTGCAAACAGAAATAAACAGTTTGACAATAATAGTCAGAGACATCAACAAACACTTTTCAAAAAAAAAAAGGCAAATCATCAGGGAAAAAACTCAATAAAATAAAGAACAAGAGAGCTGAACAATACAATCAATAAGCTTTGCCTCCTAGACGTGTACAGGATCCTGCGCTCAAAAAATCAGTACAAATTCTTCTCTAGTTTAGACAGTAAATACTCTAGAACCTCAAAAAACTTGTAAAAAATTGAGATACTACCATCCATTTTCTCAGATAACAATGCTATAAAACTGGAAATCAGCAATAGAAAGAACAAGAACATAAAGGCAAACACATCTAGACTGAACAGCATAGCAAATAAAGATGACTGGGATTCGGGAGACAGAAGTTGATACCGAGGGCTCAAGTAGTAAGAAAATGTTTTGAGAATGATGATGGCAACAAATGTACAAATGTGCTTGACACAATAGATAAATGTATGGATTATGATAAGAGTTGTATGAGCACCAAATAAAATGTTTTTTTCAAAAGATGACTGGGTAATAAGTCAAATAAAGAATAAAATTAGAAATTCTTCGAAACAAACAAAATTGATAGTATAACTTACCAAAACCTTTGGGACACAGCAAATGCAGTTATTAGAGAACAACACACAGCAATCAACATGCATACATGAAAAAAGAGAAATACAAAATCAGCAACTTAACACAGTGTCTCCAACATCTTAAACAAGAGTAACCACATAAATCCTCCAAAAATAGAATAAGAGAAATCATAAAGACTAGAGCTGAACGCCTGCATATTTCTACAGCTTCTCAGAGCCCCATGGACAATGACTGAGGAGACAAACCATGCAGAAAACAAGTCTAACAAGAAAAAAGATTAGAACTGAAAAAAATGAACTGGAAAGCAGACAAACAATTGGAAAAGTCAACAAGACAATGAGTTGGTTTTGGGAAATAATTAACAAAATTTACAAACCACTGACAAATTTATCAAAGGAAACAAAGAAACAGATAACCATTTATAGATGAAAAGGGTAACATCACAAAAGATTCAAATGAAATAAAAAGAATAATAACATATTACTATGAAGGGCTATATACTACAGCAAGTTTGAGAATCTAGAAGAAAGGTCAAATACCAAGAAATACATCACTTACTCAAATTAACACGGAGAGATGTAAAAAACCTTGGCAGAAGAAGAAAGACAGGTCATCAAGAAAGTTCCAACTAGAAAAAGTCCCGAACCAGATGATTTCACAGAGAAACTCCCACAATTATTCAGTGAAGAACTGTCACCAATTCTACATGACTATGCTAGAATTTGGCAAGGAACAGCAAACTCCAAAACTCATTCTATGAAACAAGCATAATCCTGATACCAAAACTAGACTCAAGAAGGCACAAAACTACAGACCAATATTCCTCATGAACTTAAATGCAAAACTTTTCAACAAAATCCTGGCCAGTAGACTCCAACAACATGACAAAATAATAGCGCATCAGGACCAATTGATATTCCTATCAATGACGGAAGATTGTTTCAATACTTGAAAAACAATGAGGTACAGAACCTGCCTGGTGCCCATGAACCACATGCTCTTGCTATGAGGCGCTGTCAAGTTGGTTCTGTACCATAGGCACCTTGGGTTCAGCAGAGCAAAACACCACCTGGTCCTGTGCCACCCGGACATGGGTTCTTATGCTTGAGCCCAGTGTTGCCGCCATTATGCTGCTGCTCCACCTCGTTGAGGCCTTCCTCTTTTTTTTGCTGTCCCTCCACTTTCCCAAACATGACGTCCCTCTCCAGGGACTGGTCTCCCCTTACAACATACCCAAAGTACATGAGACGAACTGAACTTCCCCCTAAGGAGCATTCTGCCTGTTCTTCTCCCAAAAGAAACGTCTTTGTTACTTTGGCAGTCCGTGCCACTTTCCATACTTTTGCCAACACCGTAATTCAAATACATAGATTTTTCTTCTGCCTTTTCTATTCAATATCCTACTTTTATATGTTTATGAGGCCATTGAGAATACCATGGTTTGGGTCAGGCAGACCTTCAGCCTCCCTGCTTTTCAGCAAATTTACCCAATGCAATGCATACTTTGAGCTCTTAACTGCTGCATCCACGAGCATTGATTGTGGATTCCAGAAAGACAAAATCCTTGCTGAATTTGAACTTTTCTTCATTTACCATGATGTTATCTATTGGTCCAGTTGCGCAGATAAGGGTCTTCTTGACATTGAGTTGTAAGTCATACTGAAGACTGGGATCTTTTCTCTTCTTCAGCAAGTGCTTCAAGTCAGCCTCACTTTCAGCAAGCAAAGTTGTGTCATCTGCGTCTGGCAGATTAACAAGCCTTCCTTCAGGCCTGTTGCCACATTCTTCCTCATATTATAACCCAGCTTCACTGATGATTTGCTCAGCATACACATTGAATAAGTATGGTGAGAACATACGATACTGCCACACACCTCTCTTGATTGTAAACCAGTCCGTATTCCCAAGGGAAGCTCTGGTGGTAGAGAGCAAAGCCAGCATAGAAACCTAGCTGTCTCCAAATGGAGTTTTCACACATGTTACGCCTTCCTCAAGAAAATAAAGTCCTGAGAAAGCCATGGGAAAAAGATGGAGGTCTGTACTCCCATAAAGAGTTGAAGTCTCAGAATTCCACTTGGGTAGTTCTACCCTGTCCTTTAGGGACATGATGAGTTGGTCCACTCGATGGCAGTGGGTTTTTGAAACATTTTTGTAGGTCACAGAAGTACCTAGAAAAAACAAACCATTTGATAGAAATGTATCTTACCATCTACTTTCAATAATAGGAAATTTTCTTGGTTAGCTATGTGTCTCCCTACCTCCCAGTCAACAGATAATATAAGAACATCTATCAGTGCTTCCTCTCTCTCAGAAGTATGAGAGAAGAGGCATCTGCCTCATCTCCATTTGGTGTAGGTTGGTCCATGTGTGTGATAAAGAAAACACAAGTCAACAGTGAGATGTTGCGAGTCCTTCTTTCCCTAGAAACTAAGGTTGAAGAATGAAAGCAAACGCTGCATAAATGAACTTGCCCTACTTATCATGGTTTTCTTCTGGACCTGCCTGCCCCAGCAGGCCCTCAGATCACCAAAGACCTTGTCCACATATTGGGCCAATGGGCTCATCCAACATGTTCCATTTCTGGAGGAAAGGGACAAGGGCTCACGTCCACCACACTTGCAAGTCTCATCCAGGTTTTTCCTATAAATAATAAATTTGACACCCATCTGAAGTCTGTTGACCTTTTTCATCCAGGGTTCGGACGGAGCTGGAGACTGCTGTTTCTCTGGCAAGTCTTCCAGTACCATCACTCTGAGAGACAGACCATCTTAAGAAGCACCAGCCCATTTAGCATCCAGTACAGAACTGACCGTAGGTGACAACAGTTCTCTGGGTGAACTCCCCCAACTTCCTCTAAATAAGACTCCAAATATACAGGCCCACCTCAAAGTAAACAAAGCTCTCCAGGCTGACATTTGTCGACTTGTTTCCATATGTCCTGAGACCTAGGGTTCCTCCTCCCCCTTCTTTCTCACCAATTCTCTCTTCATGCAGAGGAGGTGACTTCCTAGTGAGCCCCACCCCCACACTCGGTGGTGGGGGGGTGGAGTGAGGGGTTGCCTATTGTTAGCAGCCCTGACAACAGCCTGGAAATGGCACTGACTACTTAATCACGAGTTTCTGAGACACCCAGAGAGCAGCAGTGTCTCAGAGAGCCAGATGGTGGTAAAATGTGTTCCTGGTTACCTTTAAAAAGAAGAGGACACGAGCCAATCTACACCCACCGAGCGGGGAAGAACAAGGACCCCCTAAGTCACTACAGCCTGACTAGCTCCATCTGCTGCTCCACAGCCTGCCAGGAGGGCTGACATCTCTATCCAGGGGGCCGCTCCTCCTCCCTCCATGTTGTTCTTGGCTGTCCATTCCATTCCAACTTGTGGTGACCCCTTGTGTGCAGAGCAGAAGTGCCCCATCAAGTCTCCAAGGCTGTGACCCTTTGGAAGCAGATGGGCAGGCCTGCCTCCTAGCCACCTCGGGGCAAGTTCAACCGTCAACCTTTGATTTCATTCTCCACCCAGGGATTCCCTCCTTCCAAGTTAAGCCTCCAAATTTGAGACACTCCGATAGCTCGCCAAATCATCTCTCATAACTCTCAAAGGTCTCCTTGTGGGCTGGTTCCTTTCCTCAACCAAAAACATGCTCAGGGGTCTCCCATCCAAAGGGAAGTTGAAAGAAAAGCTATGACCTACCTCCTGGTCTTCTCCCCAAAACCTACTCTACAGTGTGATGTGGATACTCCACCACCTCCTCCCTATTGTCCCCCCACCCCCATCCCCAGCTGAAGCTGTTCTCTGATGATCTCTGGATGTGGATTCTTTCAAGTCCTGACTCTCTTCCGTCTTTGCAGAACATGGCACACATTTCAACTCCACCCTTCCTAAAATTCCCTTCACCAGAGGCTTCAGCACAGAAATGTTTAGGTTCTTCCCCCCACTCTCTTGTGTATCTTGGATTTATTCCCCAGGGTTTTGTCCTGGCCCCTCTCTTCTTCTCAGTCATACTTCTTCTGAAGGTTTGCTCATTGACCTTGTGATCATGATGACTCCAACACATCTGCTCTTCCTCTCCTTTGTACACATTGGACACTGAACAAGGAAGACCAAAGAAGTCGCGACATATCTGAATTATGGTGCTGGCAAAGAACACTGAAAGTGCCATCAACTGCTACAAGAATAAACAGATTGGACTTGGGAGAAGCTTCTGAGAGGCAAGGATAATGAGACTTGGTGTTGCATACTTTGGATGTGTTGTCAGGGAAGACCAGTCCCTGGAGAAGGACATTGTGGTGGGACAGTGAGAAGGCCCTCAACACATTGAACTGGCACAACAGCTATAGCTATAGTCTCAAGCCTGGAAACAGTTAGGAGGGTAGGATGGGACCAGGCAGTGTTTGGTGCTATCGTGTATAGGGTCACCATGGGTCAGAACCAACTCAATGGAAACTAACAACAACAACAATAACAGACCCTATGGCAGCTAAAAATAGCAACAACAGCCTCTCTGACCTCAACCCATATTTCCAAACAGACACTTCATACAAAACCCACCAAGAACTAAATTCATTATTTGCTATCTTTTTTTTCCTGAAACAAAATGTCCTAGCTACACCCTGCCCCGCCCCTCAAAATAAATAAACATGTTTCATTGACCCACCAGCACCTGTTTTGTGTTCGATATGCTCTCAGCTAAAGTCTTAAAAGAACAAAAGCTAAACCTACTGACATTTTGGTTGATTTCAAGCTTTAGCAACCCTACACAGGGTTTTCCAAACTGTTTATCTTTATGGAAGCAGGCAGCCTCACCTTTTCCCGCAGAGCCTCTGGTGAGATTCGAGGAGCTGATCTTGTGAGTTAGCAGACCAACACAGAGAGACTGAATTCTCCCAGGAGTCCTTTGAAGAAATAAACTCACCACCACCACCACCATTTATTTTGTCTCCCCTAAATGTTAATGTGAGATTTATGGCATTATTGAATCATTGCAATGGGAACATCTGCATATATTTCATGGAACTACAAAGGGAGAGAGACGGTTATGGTGGGTAACTACAGAAATTAGTTATTTCAGCTGTCACCCCACAATGACCTTGTGGTTGGCAGTATGACCTTCAGTGCCACAAGGGCTTCTTGAGGGAGGAGCTTCCAAATAACAAAGCCCACTGCCATCCAGTCGATTCTGACTCATAGCAACCCCAGATAGGGTTTTCCCAGCTGCAGAGCTTTGTGGGAGCAGACAGTCCTACCTTTCAAGGTTTGGACTTTCACCATGTCATGCCAAAAAAAGGAGGAGTGGGGGCAGTGGCACAAGGAGGTTCATTTTGGGAAGAGACATTCCATAGTCTGTTCAGAAAATGTGTTTCACTCCGGGTTGGCTGTGTGTGGCGCAAATGTGTGGGACTCTCTATCAGGTCATGCCCAAAGGAGAGATGTTGGCACAGTGTGTTCCTGTAACCAAGATATCAGCAGCTCAACCCCACCAGCCATTCTGCAGGAGAAAGATGAGAAAGACTGAGTTGAGAAAGACGACGGACTTGGAAACCCTACAAAGGTGTTTCCATCTATCCGGTGTGAAAGTCTTTCAAGGGTCCCAGAGTTGGCTCAACGGCAGGGTCTGCCTATCCACCATCAATATCCAATATGCATCGTCAATATCCAATGTCTACCACATCTTCCCCCTTCTATATTCAAAGTCATCTTTCATCCTTTCACCTTCTCCCCACCCCAATTTCCTGGGAGTGTGTATTGATCTTCTCTTTGAGAGACTATAATCTGATTCTTGGTTCTATTTACCCTCACGTCTTAAAAAACTATCCCAAATTCAGTGACATAAAAGAGCAACCATGTTATCATGATCGCAAATCCCATGGGACCTCAGCTAGGAAGACTCAAAGACTTAAGTAAATTGGTGGTTAGGAGTGAAGACAGTTACCCCAATACTCATGAACTCATTGTCTGAGGGTTGATCCTGGCTGTCAACTGGAACACCTACACAAAGTCATTTCCATGACTAGTTGCTCTTTCTCCCAGCATGGCAGCTGGGATCTGAACATAAGAATTTTAAAGAGGACGAGGCAGAACCATCCAGTGCTTATTCTCATAAGTCACATCTGCTATAGTTACAAGCTCATCCAGTGCAAAGAGAGGGAGCATTGACATCTTTTAATTGGAGGTATGGTAAAGTCATGTTGGAAGCAGCATTTGTGGGACAGGACCTACTTTCTGTGTTAGAATGCTTCCTTATAAGGCACCTAAACTTTCAACCGAACGTCTTTCATATCTCTGCCAAGGTGTCTTACTTTTGCTTCAGAACCAATTTCCACAACAATATATCTCCACAGGTTTCCTAGAGTCTGTGCGCTGAGGATTTAGCTCTCCATTCCCAACCACCCTGTTTGTACTCCTGTGTAGTGCCACCGCTGTGACCCCTCGCCAGCTGGCACCAGTGAGGTTCAGCCTCAGTAAAAGCAGGGGGTGGGGGGGGGAGAGAGAAGAAGGAGCTTCCTTCTCCTGTTTCCTCTCATCCACATCCTGCCAGCAGCAGCACTTGGACTCAGGAGAACCACTGGTTCCAGTCTTCTATCACTTTCTGTGCTTCCAGTGACAGCCTAACTATGCCCTCCAAATGTCCTAGAAGCAGCTAGGCCATGCCTTTCCTCAAAAGCTGGAGCCCTGTTTCTGTAAAGCCCTTCTCCCTACTTCCTGAGAACCTACTTCTCTTCTCTGGCTCCCCCAGCCTAGAAAGTAGTCTCTGCTTCTACTGGTTGTTATGTTGATGTTTTCACTGACCCAAATACCTTGAGATGGTTCCTCTGCATACAACCATCACTGTTGAAATACTTAATGTTACATCCATTTCACTGAAGAGGATCTGGCTGATAAGGTAGGCAAGACTTGTCATTACCTGGTTGCATTCTAATTATCACTATACAACTGCGTCAATTGAACCCATAATGTATGTATCAGAGGCTGGCCTTTCTCTTGATAGCCCTCTGCATTCTAGCCATACGTACTACCTCTGGCTTCTCTTCCAAACAATAATTCTGCCATGCCTCAATGACTATGTACAAGGATCCCTCTGGTATGAGAGAGTTAAGCACTCAGAAGCTGGAAGGTCATACTCACACAGTGGCTCTGCAGGAGAAAATTAAAAAGGGCATTGTGGTTGGTAAAGGGGAACATGGACAAAGGGAGGGGAGACCCTCAGTGACATGTACTGACACAATGACTTAAGCAATGGACATGCAGCTGGCCAGGGCCCAGGCTGCTCCTCTCTGTTATACCGAGGGCTGCCATGAGTCAGATACAACTCAACAACTCATCACCGTTTCCTGGTGATGATTAACCAAATCAGTTTCTGGCATTGGCAATAGATGTGTTAGAGAGACTTTGAGCGGGAGGATCTTACCCCAGGCCTCACCTACCAGACCACAAAGCGGCCTCTCATTTTTCCTGCAGGCGAAGAGAGGGGTGAGAATTTTATATATTGACTGGGGAACTGGAAGACTTATCTGAGCCACCAAAATTTAGGAATGCGAATCATACTTTTGATACCTGACTATGCCTGACACATGCCCAACCACAACTCAACATCAATCCTAGGAGGGAAACTAGCTACAAGCAGTGTAATGGGTTGTGTCCATTACAGCGTGATGATTGCCCTGACAATTAATCTTGTCCCTTTTGCTAAAGAAGCTATCTGCCTCGCTAGATCGAAGGTAATCACCCAGTAAATCGTGTCCACAGTCGTCAGACCTAAGACTGGAGGACTGTAAGCTTAGGGGAGTCTCTGAGCACACCAGAAACCTCTGTGAGACCCAGGGAATCTTTATGCCTTCAGGAGAGATGAAGAACAACATTTTATCCCAAAAGAGTCATCTTTCAAACTCACCACCACCACCCCACCCTTTCTTACCAAAAACCAAACAAACAAGCAAGCCAACAGAAACCAGAACTAATTCTAAAGATCTCAGGAGTTCATTTGCTCATGGTCTCTCCCCCAAGCAGATAGCATGTCCTTTTCCTCGAGTGTGTTTTCGCTTAGCCTCATTAGGTAAAAGAGAAGAGAAGCATACTGGAGATGGAGCCAGGGTGGGGGCGAGAAGTGAGCAGAGGCAGCTCACGAGCTCCCAGAATAAACTCCGTTCTTGGTCAGACAGCACTCTCACGGTGTGAACAGCTCCAGGGACTCCCACTACAGGAGTTGGCGGGTACCGTGAATTGAACTCTGTCCCCCTGAAATCTGTGCCATCATGGCGGAGTCAGGATTCTCAGTACTTTGGAAGTTATAGAATCACACAATTTGGCAGTTATGTGATCATATATGTATGTGGTAGTTACATAGTCTGGTGTCAACTTGAGATTATTAGGAGTGAAGCGGTGGACTTTAGCCTGTCAATCAGGTCACAGCTTGATGACCTCATTTGGAGGCACTACAGAGATAAATAGCTCACCAGAGGTCAGACATGCTCTTTCTGCTTTGTATTTCTGTTGGCAAGTCACACGGAGCTACACTGATGGAACCAGAACCCTGGAGCTGGAGGAACAACATGGAGATCCATGCCAGGGCTGAGATGCTTCCACCTCCACAGGGTCCACAATATTTTCCACTCAATGGCCTGTGATCTTCCTGCATTCAACGTCATGGCGTGTGTTATGTGAGTCTGAGGAGGAATTTGGAGACAGGTATTAGGCATATGGGCTAATGTACTTGATCAGGATTGGGCTGGGATGTTGTCTCAATATACAATTACTCTTTATAGAAAACTCTTTCTTGCACACATGTGAGTGTCTATGGATTTGTCTCTCTAATCAACCTGGACTAATACAGTGTAATCATCTTCCAAGACGTGATCTGAGTGATTGATGAGTTATAAAGGGATTCGAATAGGATGCGACACCCTTACTTGGATGACAGCCTGTAACAGAAGTTTCTCTAGGTGTGGCCTGCATCACTTTTTACCTTATAAGAAATAAAGAAAAGAAAAGAGAAGTGGAGTGGGGTGGGGTGGGGTAGGTAAGAGAGCAGACCTTAGTGTCACAAAAAAAGAAGAGCTGGTAGTGGAATGTTTTCCTTTGGACCTGGAGTCCTTGTGCTTAGAACTTTCTAGATCCAGGGACAATAAAAAAGATTAAGACCATTGAGAGGATGGATTGTCACAGTGACTGCAACAATGGGACCAAACAGAATAATTGTGAGGATGACACAGAACCAGCTCGTGTTTCCTTCGACATGTGATTGCTGTGAGTCAGAATCGACGACAAAGCCGCTGACCATAACAAGAGCAACAACCCTGAGACCCATGACCTAGTCAAGTAGATGCATGTTTTGAGGAGACACAATTCAATCCATAACAACAATAATAGCGTCTCATACATATTAACCTTTTTGACAAATCCTGAAGTTATCTCATTTAGCACCATGTGTATGCTTTTAATATATCCTCCGACTTAGCTTCAGATCTGTAATGTATGCAGTTGGTATGATGACACCACCTGATTGACAAAGCTGGTTGGCCACTGTGCATTGAATGGCTATTGCCTGCCACTCAGGCCAGTGAGCCTGCAGAAGCTACCAAGGACCCTTGGCCTAAGGTATGCAAACAATTTAAATTTCAAACAGTGAACTGCACTGAGATCTGTGAAAGGCTAACACATTCAATGACAGTAAATAACTGCTCAACTTATTTTATTTAAAAAAAAAAAAACCAAGAGTCTATTCTGTCTAAGAGTAAAAACCTATAGGCAAGAAGAGAATCGTCTGCAGGGTTTCCATGACTATAAATCTTATAAGCCTCATCTTTTTCCCACTGAGTGGCTGGTAGGTTCCAACTGCTGACCTTGTGGTTAATAGCCCAAAGTATAACCCATTGTACCACCAGGGCCCTTTCTCAATGCAACCCCCCCAAAACCCAAACTCACTGCCACCCAGCCAAGGCTGACTGACAGTCACCGTGTGTCTGAGGAGCCCGTACAAGTAGAAATGTGGCACTGAGGGTCTGCCTTGGGGATCTTTCGCTGGGAAACAGGCATCACACTTCTTTGCCAAGGATGTACTTACTGAGGAGAGATTATTGTAAATGGGAGAAGATGCTGTTTGAGAGCACAGGGATAAATTACAAAGGCAATGCCAAACAATAATACTTAAGCCTCTAACAGGATAAGCGTGCTAAGGAAACAGTCCTGAATTTACTACATTTTATTCTAGTCAAATGTGTATAAGCACAGGCCAGTAGCATCTATTTTTATCACTCCAAATAAGATTAAGTAGATACAAAATTTAGTGACAATTTTACTGCGTTTGGTAACTCAGTAGGCATGTAACTGGCTTAATCCAGTTGTCCCATGTTTATAAATATGTTATTTAGGAAGGAGACCCACTAGAAGTATATTTTAATTTTTCTAAGCGATAAAAAGAAGGGTTTAGACAAAGTTCATGATGCGCAAGCCCTAAACAAAGCCACAGGTCTTGGGTGGATGTAGAAATTGCATGACACCAGCATCAATCAACCTCTTGCTACATTCTCTGCTGGGAACATGAAAAATTTGCATCATGATCTCCTAACAACACAAGTAACTGCTCACAAAAGGGGGGGGGGGGAATGTTCCAACCAAGGAAACGCTCAACCTGCCCTAGGAAATGCAGTCAGCATCCACTTTGGCTATCGTGGTTGGGGCAGGTATCTACCCTCACTGTTTCACAGATTGTTATCAGAAGGGTGATATGCTATGTTTTTTCACCGCGAGGGGCTGCCCTCTGCTTTGTAGCAGCAACCCTGCCCTCTATTCTCTAAATGCCAACTATCCCCTCTTGAGACATCCCAAAATGGGCAAGTAGTCCAAGAGGGAAAAATTGCACCCAAAGAGAATCACTGTTACTGTTGTTGTTGTTGTCAGTTGCCAGCAAGTCTGCTCCAACCCATAGGTCATCCTATGCACAACACAGCTAAGCCCTGCACAGCCCTGCACCATCTTCACAATCCTTCCTCTGCCCAAGCCCATTGACATAGCCGCCATGTTGATCCGTCTCAGCAAGGACCTTCCTCTTTGTTGCCACTCCTCCATTTTCCCAAGCATGATGTCCTTCTCCAGGGACTGGACTCTCCTGACAACATGTCTGAAGTGTGGCTGGCAAAGTCTTGTCAACCTTGCCCTTTAGCAGTCCATGATACTTTTGATTATTTTTCTCCAGCAGCCCAATTCAATACATCAACTCTTCTACAGGCTTCCATACTCAATGTGACTCAAAGTGAACCCACAGTGTTCTACCACGATCATGGGTTTGTTACGGGCTAATTTGGGGAAGAAGATCATGAAGGATTTCATCCTATTCTGTCTTAATCTGGAGGCTCCATGGAAACTTTTCCATCTGGAGTGACCCTGCTGATATTTGAAATTCCAGTGGCAGAGCTTCCAGCGTCAAACAATATCCCGGCTACCACCATGGGACACGGGGACAGACAGGTGGTGACTCACGGTTATCCAACGGAGATGTTGTGCTGGGGAATTGTGGAGAGCTTAGCCAACACCCTACTATTATCCTGTCAGTCCTCCCACCCAGTCCTGACTCCATTTCCCTGAGAAGGGCACACGGAACATTCCATCACTAGCCCATCCAGCAGCTTTAGGAAAATGAGCACCAGTGCCTCTTTCTTTAGGTGGACACAACCCAAGGTCCGAGAGAGATAGTGTCTCAGTCTGACCAGTTGCTTCAACTAACCTGTGCCAACAAGGGGTACCATGAACCCACTGCACGCCTACACTGCTGGGACCTCTTGAACCACCATTCCCCATAGAGATGCAACTACAGGCAGCAACTAGGACCCTGCTCAGTGCTGGCCCTCTGGCTCTCTCGCACAAATGATTGATTCTTCCTTCAAACTGCAGGATAAACACCTCACACTTTAAGAAGGTCCTCCAGGCTAGGAAGCCTGAGTCAGGGTGACCACTTCAATACATGAAACTGTGCCTCCTGTGAGCAGCCAGCCACCTCCACCTCTGTCTAAAGCCCCTACCCATTTTTCAAAACTCAGCTCAAAAACAACCTGACAGCGGACTTCTCTCCCAGCTGCCTCCTCCACCACCGTGCCGCAGGCTTCCTGCTCCAGCCCACCCAGCAATTGTGTACCTACTGGTCCCTGAGTGTTTCCCCACCAAGCCGAGACTGCTTCATGGACTCTCTTAAGAGTGTGAATAAATGGAGGATGTGATTGACATTTTATGGAATTGAACAGAGCTTTCCATTTTAAGGAACAGATTAACATGATAACAGGTTCAATGGTTGTTTTACAACTGGTTGAAGCCTCTGAGCCTTTCGAACAGTCTATTAAGCGATAGTGTGCACTGATCAAATCTCTCTCACAAAAGACCCCTTTAAAGACCCATTAAAAGGCAAAGACATCACGTGAAGATGAAAGGGCACCTGACTCATGCCATGGTATTTCCAGTTGCCTCCTAGGCAAACCGAAGTTGGGAAAATGAAGAAGGATGACGGCCGAAGAGTGGGTGCATTCAGATGATGGTGTGAGTGGAGAATACTCGATGTATGGTGAGGAGTCGGAAGGATTAATAAACCCGTCCCCAGAGAATGCTCTTTGGCAGTAAAGGTGGCAAGACTTGAAGCAATGGTCCAGGGAGCAAAAGGAAGGCCTCAAGAGATGGGTTGGCACATTGACTATGACCATGAGCTCACATATGGCCACAACCAGGAGGATGCGAGAGGCCCAGGCAGGATTGCACTCTGGTGCACACAGTTGCTACGAGTTAGAACCAGCCCACCTGCACTGAACCACCAAAAACGCCCCCTCTAGGACAGGCTCTAGTGGACAGACAAAACCTAGCAAAAGAGCAGGTATCTCAACTCCCTAGTGCTGCAGTTTCCCTTCTCGTGCAAAGGTCAGACATGGGGGGATTTATAGAATACAAAGTTATCCTCTCACATTTCAGGAGATGAGAGGCCCTGATTCAGGGCATGGTTGTAGGGGAATGATCTTTATTGTCTATTTCTACTTCTAGCAGTTAACAGAAATCCTTCGGGTTCCTGGGCTCATATGGGCACCTGTCCCGTGGCTGTCTTCCCTTGATGCCTTCCCTAGGCATATGGGCCTCTTTATCCTGTTCTTTTTATAAACTGCCTCTCAGAAGCCATCGGGTTTAGGACCCACCCTATTCTGGTACAACGTCCTTCATCTAACAGCTAAAAACCGAACTCACCCCCTTGGATGTGAACAACACAGCTCACTGTGAATATGACACTGTTGGGTAATAAAGCTTTTGCTACGAGTCGATGCCAACTCATAGCAAAAGCTTTATTACCCAACAGCATCACATTCATAGGTCCAGAGAGTAGGACCTCAACATACACTGCGTGGGACACAATTCAGTCCATAGCAGTAGGATTTGCCCGCCATTCTGGTGAGGAAATAGTGGTGGTCAAGGCTCAGGAACTTGGCCAGTGGAACAGAGCTGGTGAGGAGCTGGGACTCCGTATCTGGGCTAATGCACTGGGGCTGAGGTTACTACCATCATGCACTTTACATAAGAGGCTCAAATATCTTTGAGAAATCACCCCCATTATATACAAAGCCTGTCTGTGGGAGATGAGCTCCAGAAGACACTGGGGCAACCAGGTGAATGACATACACATGGCCCCGATTTCGCCTTGCTCCGTGCTTAGCCGCTATCATATTCTGAGGTGCTGCCCTCTCCAAGAGCCTTCCATCTAGACCTTCGCAAGGGCTCCATGCATTGTTATGCCCTTTCTTTCATAACAGCACAGTCTGGGAACAATCACAACCTAACCTTCAACAACAGAGTTAGAGAAGTGCAAGGTTCACTTCCTGTCCACACCCAAGCCTGCCAAGAACATATTTCCAAGGCCCTCACTCTGTTCCCAGCCAGAAACCAACAACAGATTCTTTTTCAAGGTAGGGCAAGGACTGAGAACTAGAGCACACCCGCCAGGGCAGGAGAAAGGTGAAGTCTTTGAATTCTGTGTCAGGGAAGTCTCCCTCCCCAGGAGCAGACGCCTCCTGTGCAGATGTCCCTTCAGCTCTTTGAGTCTCAGTTTCCCCATCTGTAGCTTTGAAAAATATACAAAGGCAAGAGAGAAAAAGAGAGCGAGAGAAGCGTACTGAACTTCCTCCCCACAGTCTTCGGCCTCGCCCAAAGGAAATGAAGCAGCTCTCTCTTCCTCACAATTCTGGTGCCCTTTGGGAATCCAGGGCTATCTAGACACCAAGCTGGATACATTCCTAAAATACCAGTCAGGCCTCAAATAAACTTGAGTGTGTTTTTGTGTCATCAGTGGTTCCAAAATGTTTCACGTGATCCCCAAAGACTGGGGAGAACATCCTGGCACATGCCTGGTCCTGCTGCTGCTTTTGCTTTCAGCGCATTCTTGAGGAAGACCATCTCTCTCCCTGAGGCAAGATGGAAATGAATTTGACCTTAGGGATGACACAAAGTAAATTTGAAATCAAACTCTTTGATCTTGGGCTGTTTAATCCATGTGCACACATCCTCCTATAGGAACGTGCATATGTGCAGAGCAACAGACGCAGACCAATTGGACTTCTACTTAAAAGGAAACAACTGAATTGAACTTAAAAGCAGGTTTCTCCACCACCTGCTTCTCTTTCAAAGAGAAGCTTTTAACCCCATCAATAGGGCACTTTCATTAGAGTCCTGGGAAGACTTTGTAAACTGACCATATGTTGAATGCACATTGGCTGGGAGAGGCCTGTTCTTCATCTAGCCACAACTGGCATCAGTATTATTGCCACAGTGGCTGCATCTATGGCAGTCCTACAAGATAACAGAGACTTAGCTCACTAGTGTTGACAGCAAGGTCCCCCTGCTAAAGCTCACCACGCCACCCAGAGAACAGGTCAGGCCCACCCAGATATATACAGGTATGCGCCTTCAGTATCCTGAGCCAGAATGGAGAGCCAGGGAGCTCTGGCTGGAACTCAATCCCTCAAGCACCCATCTCCATGCCTTGCTGCTCCTGGTTGAGCTCAGTTTCTCCTCAACACACTTGTGCTGCCCCTGCTATTTCAGAGCACAGAACCACCAAGCCTGACTACATACTCCTACAGTCTGAGTTCCATTCCAGCAGCCTGCAGTCTAATGGGTCATGCATTAGGCTGTTAACCACAGGGTCAGCAGTTGGAAGCCACCAGCTGCTCATCAGGACAAGGACAAGGCCTTCTATGCCCATGAAGCATTCAGTCTGGGAAACCCACAGGGGCAGTTTTAGTCCATCCAATAGGGCCACTGTGAGTCAGCCTTGATTCAAGAGCAGTGATTGATGGGGAGGGCCTGAGGACTCCTGGATCCCGGTGGTCAACGCTGGCCTAAAGGGTCACTCTGGATCAGAATGAATTCAGTGGCAGTGAATTTTCTGAGTTTGATTTGAGGCA
Source organism: Nesogale talazaci (assembly GCA_004026705.1). Classification (NCBI taxonomy): domain Eukaryota; kingdom Metazoa; phylum Chordata; class Mammalia; order Afrosoricida; family Tenrecidae; genus Nesogale; species Nesogale talazaci. The sequence continues at coordinate 91,719 of PVJH01004856.1, read as the reverse complement.
TTTTCAGAGAATCGTTCTCATTTGTTTGCTTGCTTGTTTCCCAGAAGGGAAAAAGTAACAGAAGGGAGTTGTTAAAATTGTATCCCAAAACTTGTGGAGAAGACAATGATTTTTCTGACGAGGAATTAATCTCTAAATTTTACTTTTAAAAATTCAACATTTCAACCACAGAAAGACAAAAAACCCACTTTTAAAAAATGGGCACAGGGCATAGACAAACACTTCATCGAAGGGATATTCAAAGAAATCAACAAATTCAGGAGGAGATTGTTGAAATCATGAATCATTTCCAAACCCACAGCCGTGGAGTCTCGGCCAGCTCGTAACAGCCTGCATAGGATTTCTGAGGCTATCAGTCTTTACAGGCATGGATAGTCTCAACTTTCTCCCACAGGGCAGTTGGTGGGTTTGAACTGATGACCTTGAAGTTAGCAGTCCAAAGCTTACCCAGCAGTTCCACCAGAACTCCTGCATTAGCCATTAGAGATGTGCAAATCAAAACAACAATGAAATATACTCTCACTCAGACAGTAGTAGCAGTGATAAAAAGATAACGGTTTAAAAAAAGAACGCTGACCAGGGTGTGGGAATACTAGGACTTTCATAATCTGCTGGTGAGATTGTGAAATGGTTAAGAAAACACTGCAGAAAATGGCATGGCACTTCCTTAAACAGTTGAAAATAGAAATATCATGACCCAGGGGTCCCATCATTTGGTGTCTATTGTGGAGAAGGAGGACCCATGATACCAATAGCGAAATGCACATCTGAGTTCATCACAGCATCATTTGACGTTATTGTAAAAAGGTGGCAATAGCCTACCGTCATAAATGGAAGAATAGAGAGACAAAGTACTATGACCGGCCAAAAACACAGAAAAAGTTTGTCTTGGAAAAAGCACAGCCAGAATACTCTTCCGATGTGAGGACGGTGAGCTTTGTCTCCCATACTTGGAAAGGAGAGACCAGTCCCTGGAGGAGAACAACAGTCTGGTAAAGCCGAGACAGCACAGAAGAGGACCGCCCTCGACAAGATGCATTGATGGAGTGGCTACACGACGGGCTCCACCCTCAGCACAGGCGAGTCTGAGGACGGTGCAGCCTGGGCAGGGTCCCCTCTGTTCCACACAGGCTCCCTGCGGGGTGCAGCCCCCTCAACCCACCGACTCTGAGCCCAACAGCCACCCCGACTGGCCTGGAGTGTGCAGAAAAACACGGAACAAATTCAAAATCGTACAACAGACGAGACCTACTGGGCTGATAGAAGAGGCTTAGAATCCCTGAACTGTCACCACTGTTGCTGTGGTTGTTGTTGCTGTTGTTGCTGCTGTTGTTAGGTAGCTTAGAATCGTCTCTGACTCCCGGCAGCCCTAGGGACAACAGAATTCAATCCCGCCTCATTTTGCACCATCGACACCATTGGTACCACCACTGTGTCAACCCGTTGGCTGAGAGCCTTAGCTGACCCTCTACATTACTGAGCATGAAGTCCTCCTCTGGCCATTGGTCCCTCCTGACCACAGGTCCAAAGTACAGGAAATGGAGTCTCACGAGCCTCTCCTTTAAGGAGCATACGCTGGCCCTTCTTCCCAGGCTTGGACACCCGCTCCACCTGGAAGCCAACCTATTTCCAGATACCATTGTTCTGCAGAACAATACACAGACCTATAAAGTGAGTAATAATTAATATCGCTGAGAAATGGGCTGTCCAGAGTATGCAACCACAGGAGACCAATGGGCCAGCATTGGCCCATCTTCTACCCCTCCCCCGTAACACCACCACCACCACCACCACCCCTGCCCCACAAAGAGTTCAGAAGACCGGAAGGGCAGGAAAACTGGGTGAGAGGGAAAGGAGGACTCTGACAGGAAAGAGGAGGGCCCCGTGCCACGGAGGGGGTTGTAAGCGAAGTCACCGAGCAAAATGTAGATTCTCTGTTAAGTGCAAAGCCAACACACGCCCTGAACTCTCACTCAAAGCTCAGTTAAATGGGTTTCAGAAGAATATGCCAGGGTTTATTCCTAGATGAAGTGAGCCTGCAGTTCTAGAGAAGTGGCTTCAGATTCAGTTCTCCCTGCAAACGCACAGGGAGTCCCAATAACTGTGAAGGGACCCGGAATCCTGCAAGTCTATTATCAATGACTAGCCATGAACAGTTGAGAAAATACACACCCATGTACAAACATTCTCCCTCTCTCCCCCTTCCCTTTCTTCCCACCTCCCTCCCTGCCTCTCCCTTCCCTCTCTCTCCCTCTGTCTTCCCCTCTCTCAAACTCAAAGAGATGCAGCAGACCGTAGCTCATGATAAAAGGGGTTAGTTAAGCTCTGCAATTGAAGAGGTAACATCAGTAGGCAGTTAATCAGGAGTGTGAATAACACCAGTTAGTTACGCCAATATGACTACTTGGAGCTTCTTTTGTGTCCCAGCCCTTACTGACCCTGCAGGAAGAACACATTTCCTGATCCCAGGAGCAGCCAAAGAAATGTCTTTCGATGGTCCCCAGAAAATGTTAACCCTCTCCTGTCATAAACATGACACCTTGCCCACCAGAGTCCTCATGGTATCTGCCTTTGATCATCAATCTGAGAGGCTGTCCCAGTCCTAAAACTGCCCTGGCCCCTTCAAAGAAGAAACAAAATCCCCGACATGCACACTGTATGTCATTGGCACCAGAAAATCATGCGTTTAGCAACAGCTGCTGGTGCCCTAGAGGAAACATGAATTCTATTTGGTGTGGGCATCTCAGCTGTACCCAGGAAGGAGGCAAGGGAGAGGAGGGGAAGAGTGGAGCAAGAGAGAGAAGGGGAGGGGAGGGGAAAGGTGGGGAAAGGGAAGGGAGAGGAGGGAGAGGGAGGGAGGGAAGAGGAGGGAAGAGGAGAGGAGAGGGGAAGGGAATTCCCACAGAAGTGGGGTTACTTCAGCAAGTTTGAAATTCATAAGGTAACCAGACAGGGAAGCCCATGGGCTGGAGAGAAGTCCCGGGGTACAGGCTGATGCTGTGGTCCATAGGCAGAATGCCTTCTCTCTGGGGAAGCTCTCAAATTAGCCAACTGAACCACCCATCCAGATGACTCAGGCACTCGTGCTTGCAGGAAACCTATTGACAGCAATATTTTCCACACCTGCCAAGTCCCTTCACATACCACCCAGGCTGGGATTTCATTGAATAACTGGAGACTAGGCTGTGGACATCTGGTGGGAAATGGATTGTGTGCTGAGCTTCCAGCCACAAGTTTGGCCGTGCGAAACCAACAGCTGCTTCTCTGGTGAAAGATGCGGCTTTCTATTCCCATAAAAATGGGAGACACAAGGCAGTTCTGCTCTGCCCTGCAAGTTTGAAAGGGACCTGACTAGACTCTTCAGCAGTGGGTTTGGGATGGAGTTTTGGTATAGTTATTAGATGCCATCAAGTTGGTTTTGACCCACATTGATCTTATACACAAAACAAAACAATGCTTGGCCCTTTGCTAGCTTCATCATTTTTTTTTTTTTTTGCTGGCCCTCTCCTGTACCAAACATGATGACAATTGCCAGAGACTTGCATTTTCTGACAGCACATCCAAAGTATGTGAGATGGAGTCTTGGCTATCCTTCCCTCAAAGCAGCACTCTGGCCAGGCTTCTAAGACAGATCTGTTGGTCCTTTCGGCCATCCATGCTACTTTTCATATTCTTCTCCAACCTCAAATGAAATTATCTGTCATCTTGTCATCATGTGGTGGCTGGTGAATTGCTATCATGCTGGAAGTTGTCACTGGTATTTCAAATGCCAGCAGGATCACCGAGAGAGAATAGGTACCAGTGAAGCTTCCTGATTAAGGCAATGGAGGAGGACTCGGCTGCCCACTGTTGAGGAAGGAACTGCTGAAAACCTACTGCCCAGGAAGAGTAGTGTGTGTGTGTGTGTGTGTGTGTGTGTGTGTGTATTTAAAGAAGGGCATATAGCCCCCCTCTCCTTGGAATAATAGTCTAGCTGGAAATATGAAACAGGTTCATCCAACCTTCATGGCCAATGAGGAGAAAAGATTTACTCTGGGACTTGAGAAGAGGACAAGTCACTTCCACCTAGGACCATCTAGGGGCCTCCCTGGGAGCAAGTGAAACCTGAGACTTGATGAATGGGTGGGGTTGGAGAGATAGAGATAAGAGCAAAATGGGTGACAGGCAGGGGCTGGGTACTTGGATGAAAGGCCCCAATCCCACGAATATGATAACAGTGGTAGGCTGAGTGAAGAACACCATTAATTTAAGTCTTCCACCCCAAGTAGTAGATAGTCTTGCTTCCCATAGGAAGGCATTGCTTTACCATCTAAGCCTTAGTCTTTGTATGCAAAGGCCCTAGCTAAGTCCTATATGACTAATACTGTGCCCAGAGATTTAAGTCATCTCTGAACCTGCATGGGTCTTTTTCCCCCCATGGAGTGAGTTTTTCTGCAGTGGTAGATTTCGTCGAAACCTCAGCTACAGCAGCTGATACCTGATATTAAAAAAAAAAGAGCTTTGCCAGGCTGGCACAGCTGAAAGAATTTATTTTACAAAATCTATAACCAGAAAACATTGGCTTTGCCTTTTGTACCAGAGATGTGAAGGAATTAAAGGATTCAAGATTGCAAAGCCTTCATGAATAATTTAGAATCCCCAACTCCCAGCAAATATTCACTGCACTCTCTACATGCCAATATTAGACTCTGACATTTGAGGAAGGTTTAATGGTGCTGAATGCGCCTTAACTCAGGATCACTCTTACCTTGCGTGCACATGCTCGCTCTCTCTCTCTCTCTCTCTCTCTCTCTCTCTCTCTCTCTCTCTCTTCAGTTGTTTTGGATTCTTTTATGTCTAACATCTCAGAAGGAAGTCATCTTGCAATGTAATGTGGCCCTTGTATTCTATGTGCTTCATTTTATTTTGGTAGACAACTGATACCCTCTGAAGCCCTGGGCTAGCAGTGGTTAAGTGCTAACTCAAAGGTAGGTGATTGGACACATGTCTCTCCCTGCCCCCACCGCACACCACCCCAAGGAAGAAAGACATCATCATCTGCTTTGGTAAAAAGATAACATCATGGGAAACCCAATGGAATCAACTTGACGGCAACTTTGGACATTAGATTTTATGACAACTTGATTTTATGATGATGAAGTATAGGGTTGGAACCCAACCTGTCAATCAGGTCACAATCAGATAATACCTTCCTGGGGGTGTGATTTTCTTAGATGGAAGAAACTGGAAACCTCTCTCCCTCCCTCTCTGCTACTTCCCCTTCCTGCTTGCTGGGATTCTGCTTGTCTTCCCTAGTAGGACACCCAACCTTGAGAGCTTGAGATCTGGTAGTCACCCTGCCCTTTTCACTGACCTTGCATTCACACAACTCTCACCCACCAACCTGTCATTTCCCTGCCACCTGCATTATCTTTATCATTGACTTAGAATTACATGACACTGAAGAGGGTCCCTGCTTGCATCAGACTTACTGACTTTCATTGGACTGGACAGGGATGCCTTCCTTATATAAAATTGCCTCCTCATATACAACTGTTTCTTATTCATATGTGAGTGTCACTGGATTTGTTTCTTTCCCTAGACAACCCAGCCTTAAGAAGCAACAAATCAAACCATCTCCTTAATGTGATCTCCCTTTTGTCCTCCCAACAACCCTACTTGGTAGGAACCATCTGGACTCTCCTTTGGCTGGTGAGGCAACAAACTGTAAAGAGGGTAGGGGGCATCTCTCAGCCAGCCCTCTACTAGGAGGCAGAACCCAGGCTTGAGCTCTCGAAACACAAGTGCCCCTCGGCTGGGCTCCTGCCCATCTGCTGCCTGAACACTTACAGGGGTCAGGATGCCCAACCCATTTGACCACCACGAACAAGAACACCACAATGGTGCTAAAGATCTTGGTAACAGCATCCCAGGCCACCCATAGACTTCTGACTTTCTACTCAGAAAGGGTCAAGAAATTGGACAAGCCTCTTGATGAATGTATTGAACCCATTCTCTACTGGAATCTCAAGTAGCAGTTACACTTCCCACACACATGTAAACAAGAGGGGATGCTTTTGTTAGTACATGATGTTCAGCAGCAGCATATAAAGTGGCAACACTCTGCAGCTTCCCAAGTGTCGTTAGATCTATGACCCCAAGCCAAGCAAGGGATATTCCCAGGGTTACGGACTTTGTGGGACATTTTATGGGTTTTTATGGCCTGTATCAGAAGGAACCATCTTGTCTTCATTTCCTGAGTGTGGTAACCTAGTACATGGTAAGTGTCTCTCAGGGTAGAAGGTGAAAGTCTGAATGATAGCCAATTTGCTTCCTTCTGAGGGCTCTGAGAGAAAGAAAATCTCTTCCATGCTACTCTTCTACCTTCGGGAAACCCCACTGCGTATTTCACATAATAACCGTTCTCTGTCCCCTTGTAAAGACACCGGTCGGATGGGATTAGCACCCACTCAATTCCCATGAAACTTCTAGACTGGGAGCATCTTCAAAGTCCCAACTTCCAAACTAGTCTTATTCTTTATGAGGTGTACCGTTCAATCTATAATAAATTTCAAAACATGACCGATAAACAGTGAATGCTCTCAACAAATGTTTCCTATTGGTTAATGTGGACCCTGAAAGTCCTTACATAGTAACAGGGCACTTCATCCGAGGAAGTGACCGTCCAATTGCAAATCAACATGAAGCACAGAGGAAGAGGTCAACGAAGTCCAACTGTCTGGACAAGAAGGCAGACTGGGATCAAGTTCTTACCCGGCCTGGCAATGGCTTCACCAGTTCTTGGATATGAAAGAACTGGAATATTCCCCCATTTCCACCAGTTTTATGTTACACAAAAAGGCCTGGTAGTGTAGTCGGCTAGACAATGGGCCACTAACTGAAAGGTCAGCAGTTCAAATCTATGAGCAGCTCTTCCAAAGAAAGGTGAAGCAGACTGCTCTCATGAAGATCTCCAACATCGGAAACCCTCAGGGCGGTTTTACCCTGTCCTCTAAGATCTCTGTGAGTCAGAAGGGACTCAACAGCAGTTCTATGCCATGGGTGCTTTGCTATGTTGTTGTTGTGAGGGGCCCTTGAATTGGCTCTGACCCTAAGCCCAACAGAACAAAACCCTTCCTGGTCCTGGCCCAGTGGTTTGTTACACTAGACCAGTGTTAATGGACCAGTGACCATTAACTTGCTGCAGAAAGAAAACTCACCAAAGGTGAATCAGAAACCAAGCTCCACTGTGTAAGAAATCATTTACTTTCTAAAGATAATAAAAACCAATTTGTTTATATTTAACATCAGTTTACATTCTTCTTGAAATAGACAATGACCCAAATAATGAGAGTGGGCAGAGTGGGTGCACTGGGAACTCCTACACTTTCTATTTACATTTCTCAGCACCATCAAGGAACAGCTTGCAAAAGGAGCAGAGTGCTTCATCAATTTCTCCAAGTGTCCCCCTTGATCTTGGGAAGCACTCATCGTGCCACCGTCCTGGTTGATCTGCTCTTCCCTTGTTAGCTGGCGTAACTCTCTTGGATGTTCACTTCTCAAAGGCTTTTACCAGATTTGGACAGTTCTCCAGCATCATGCTCATCAGCTTCAGATAATCCTGCCCCTACTTCAAGGCTTCCAACATCACTTTACAAATGTTCTGCCTGGTGTTCAGGGCAATGTCTAGTGTAACAACAACAATACTGGGGGAGAGAGGTTTTCTGAAGGGTGAGTTGTTCTAAGATCTGCACTCAATTGTTTTCACATTATCATCACATTTTTTCTCCAATGACTTTATCAGGGGCTCTTACAGCTCTTATAACATTCAATGCATAATTTGCATCAAGCACATTTGTACACGTGTTGCCATCCTCATTTCCAAATACTTTCTACTTGAGCCCTTGGCATAACCTCCTCTCTCCCCCTCCTTTTTTTATAAATCATTTTATTAGGGGCTCCTACAACTCTCATCACAATCAATACATACATCAATTGCATGTAGACCACACTTGTATCCTTGTTGCCATCAGCTCTCTCAAAACATCCTTCCTCCACTTAGGCCCCCCAATACCAGCTCCCCATATTTCCCCTCCCTCCCTATTCCCCCTGCCCCATGAACCCTTAATAATTTACAAATTGTTATTACTTTTTCATATCATACACTGTCCAATGTGTCCCTTCACTCACTTCCTTTTTGGCTAACTAGTACTCCAGAGAAGAGGTTATATGTAGATCCCTAAAATTGGTTCCCCCTTTCTATTCCACCACCCCTCCCTCCTCCCAGTATCACCACTCCCACAAATGATCCTGAAGGGATCATCTATCCTAGATTCCCCATGTTTCTGACTCCAGTGTACATCCCCAGGTCTAGCCAGATTGTCAGGCAGAATTGGGATCAGGATAGTGGATGAGAGGAAGCATTTGAAAACTAGATGAAAGTTGAATATTTCATTGTTACTACACTTGACTGGCTCTTCCCCTCCCTGCAACCACTCTGTAAGGGGATGTCACTTCACTTATTAATGGGCTTTGGTTCCCCAACCTGTACTCCCCCTCATTTATAATAATATAATTTTTATTTCTTTGATGATCACTTTTATTTGGTCTAAGTAGACCACATCTTAAAAGAAAATAGGGGCTGAGCCCTGGTGGTGTAGTGGTTGTGCGCGGGACTGTGGCCCACAGGGATGGAGGTTCAATTCCAGCTCCACGGAGCAAAGGCTGGGCCTCCTACTCCCACCATCTGAGGGCAGTGATGCCCCCCAAAAAACTGAAAAAAATAAAGAAAATAGGTAAGAAAGACCTTCCACTGTTAAGTAGCTGCATGGCCCAGCTGGAGTTCAAGCTAGATATCTTCACATTTCCATAGCTGGAGTGCAAATTCCAGGATGTAATCTTTTTCCTTTCCATCGGGATTACCTGTAGCACAAAAGCCTTGTGAAAACCACAACTGAGTGATCTGGGCCAATGGAACCCACCCTCCAGAAGCACCCTAATACCTTCCATTGACAAAACGATAACCAGATAGAACTTTCCACTCCTATCAAGAGACACTTGCAGGGCAGAAACACACAGGGCAGTTCTACTCTGTCCCAGAGAGTCACTGTGAGTCAGTGTGTTAGTCTGGGTAAACTAAGGAAACAAATCCATGGAAACTGATAAGTATAAGAGAGAAATTTATATACAGGATACAACCCAGTGCTGTCCAATCCAACATTAGCCCATAGTGACACCAATCCACAAAGTCTTCCTCCATCCCACAAAGCACACACAATGATACTGACTGCAGGAGGAAAGCCAAATCAGTGAGTGTGTAAGAATCTCAGCACAGGCAGGAGTCTCCACACAGCTCTTCCAGCACCCAGGGCTGCATCAGGGAAGGTCCATGTGGTTTTTCCTCAGGAATGTCTTGCAGGTGGCAAACCTTGCCAGCTGAAGCAGGGAACTGGCTAAAGCAGATGCACCCTAGTCGGACCATCACAAAGCAAGAGACCTGAGAACTAGAAAGGCAAGGTTTACTGAGCCATTTATCTCTTCAACCTTCAATTAAACCAGCATGAGTTTATCAACCAGGTTGGCACAATAAATTTTAACTATCTCATGTCAATAAAGAGTCAACTAAAAAGTCAAGAAAAAAACAGCAATTCTAGTAACGTCTTTTATAAGAATTCGATCAAATATGAAATCAAGAGACATTGTTAATTATTGACAATTGAAATATGAAAGTTGGAAAAACTAGGGATTGGGAAAAGTTGTCAACGATGGTAATAGAAATGAAGCTGGAGGTTGTATGTCAGAATTTTGTAAGATAATGACTGCTTTGTGGCAAAAATCTATTTCGGCAACCTAAGTAGCAGCTACGCAGTGGACTTCAGCAACTGGAATACACAGCAATCAGACTAACTACATCTCTAGGAGGAGATGATTGCATAACTCTTCTCGAGATGATTAAACTATTAAATTGTATGATTAATTCATTATAACTTTATAATTCAATTTTAAATAAATTCACAAAAGGAAAAAAGATGGAAGGAATACAGTCATTGTACCCCCCAAAAAAGTCAGCATTCAATCATTTCAAAAGGTAGCATATTATCAAAGACAAATGGTTTTAACAAAATAAATTCAATTTGGAAGATAGCTAACTAGCTCATTCCAAAGACAGGTGACCCAATAGGATGCAGAAATTATGGAACAGTATCATTAATATCACATGCGACTAAAATTTTGCTGAAGATAGTTCAGAATTCATTGCTTGGAAGTGTTCATGCTGAATTCAGAGAACTAATGATTAGTGCACCTGTAAGAAGAGATGGATGGAGTCCAAATTATCAGCCAGGTCATAGCCTCATAATGTCTCTGTGTATAGCCTTATTAGAAAAGACCCTATGGAGAACTGGTCTTTCTCTCACCCCTCTCCTTTCTTTCCCTGAAGACAGTAGCCCACATGGCCTGCCAACCACTGGGAGCTGTCTGCACCCTGTAGTGTTCCTGCCAAATCTGGATCCACGTTAATCTGCACCAACTGGTCTGTGATCTCCCAGCTCCCCACTTAGCCTTCCTACTTCATCACCCTGTACTTGTGTGAGCCTGGAGGGGCCAAGAGCTTGCTTGCATCTGACCCATGGACTTGAGTTGAACTGGCCTGGACCACTTTCTTAATGTAAATTCTTATGCATAGATGAATATCACTGGTTTTATTTATCAAACATGGAATGAGGGATCTCAGTGCTGGCATCAAATGGGTCTTGGCTGAAAGCAGACGATCTGAAAAAGGTATTTACTTGTGTTTTGTTTACTATGCAAAAGCATTTGACTGGGTGGATCATAACAAGTTAATGATAATGTTGAGAAGAGTGGGAATTCCAGAAGAGTTCATTGTGCTCATGAAGAATCAAGTGGTTCTGTGAACAGAACAAGGGGAGACGGTGTGGTTCAAAATCAGGGGAATGGTGCAACAAGCTTATCCTTTCACTCTACTTGTTCATTGTGTGTGCTGAACAAATGACCAGAGAAATGATTACATGAAGACAAACATAACATCAAGATTGCCATGTTAACAGCTATGTGCATGATAAATCACTGCTGGCTGAAATCAAAGAAGACTTGTATCAGTTGCTGGTGAAGATCATTGACTGCAGGCTCCTGCGTAAATTACAGTTCATGGTAAAGAAAGCAAATACCCTTAATACTTGACCTATAAGTACATCATGATGAACAGAGGAAAGATTTAGGTGGTGGAGGATTTCGTTTTCCTTGGATTTACAATCAATGCCCATGGAAGCAGCTGTCAAGAAATTGAATGATGTAATGCACGGAATAATTCTGATCCAAAAGACCCCTTTAAATTAAAGCATTATAAATAGGAACAGCCGCAATGCATTGGATTGACACCGTTGGGGGGATGGAGCAGGACTTGGCAATACTTTGCTTTGTAGTCCATAGGGTCACTCTGAGTTGGCACCAATTTGATGGTCCCCAATATACCTGGAATAACATCTAGGAATAAGCCTTTCTTTTTTGGAGAATGGAGCTTTCTCTGCAGAGGAGATGTCGTAAGCCAATTTCTTTGGAAATATAAAAGGGACAGATTGGGGATGGGAACAAGTATGAGTGGGGGGAAAATAGAAGTCACATGGAAAAGTCCAAGGAATGGCTAGAGAAATACTAAAAAACCTGAGACGAGGAGAACCTTTTCCTAAAGCTGGGGACCTGAATTAGGTTTCTACCCTATGCGCCAGTGTCAACCTGATGGCTGTGTTTGGGTTTGGGCTGCAAACTATGTTAGTGGAGCTCTGCTGGCTTAGTCCATTCTACATAGGGCTGCTGACTGCAAAGTCAGTAGTTGGAAACAGCAGTCCCTCTGCAGGAGAAAGATGTTTTCTACACCCACAAAGAATTACTCTCAGAATCCTACCAGGGGAGATCTGCCTTATCCTATAGGGTCAATGTGAGTCTGAATGGACCTGATAGCAGGGGGGTTGTGTTTTGGGAGTTTAAACTGGAGAATACATTTGTTCATTAAAGGCACCCGCTTGCACTATGTCTGTTATAGCAGGATCCAAGGCAGGACCTATGCAAGGCATTAAGTCAGATCAAAGACGTGGAAAACAAGAAGGACAAGATAGGGAAAGACTGCTTAGCTTTCCTTTTGACTGGAGGGGCAAATTTTCTACCCTAAGAACTTCTAATCACAATATGGCCCTCTGCCAGTATGGGTCCAGAATTCGTAACACCCTATGTAGTCCAGGACATTTAAGCTCATGGGCATCGGGCGAGAACCTTAAATTCATGACTCCAAGAATGCCTGCCTCCAAATCTCCAAGGACTGCATTTCAGATTTTGAAATCAGACAGCACATACAAGAATACCAGCCATGCTGAACAAAAATCAGCAGAAGCCATCAACACCAAAAGCCAAGTTACAGTATCCTGGAGAATGATCAGATATAAAACTATATGTCTAATATAAGAGAGCTGGTGCCACAAAGGTTACATACTAGGCTGCTTACCTAAAAGTTGATGGCTGGCAGCCACCAGCCCCCGCCCCACCCCCTCAGGAGAAAAGACCTGGAAACTTGCTCCTGGAAAGTGTATCTCCTAGGAAACCCATGGCCACCGAGTCCCTCCTAGAGGATAATTGTGAGTCAGGACCTTCTAACAGGAATGGGTCTAGTTTGTCTCAGGTGCTTTTAAAAACTAAAGAAGCACCTCAACTTATGATACAGAATCCCAAAACAGAATAAAGATCTGAGAAAGCGCCTTCTAAAGTTGAAAAAGAAAACAAAACATACAAATGCAAAAGATGGGTTAAGCAGGACATGAGACCCCTCCAAAGAGAGACTTGGTGAATTGAGAAACAGAGTTGAAGAAATGTCCTATAATAAGTCGCAGAAAGTGAAGGAGAAAACAAATGTTAGCAGGGGTTAAAAAGTATTGCAATAGAGTGAGATAGCCTATCATACATCTCACTGACATTTCAGAAGGAGATAAAAGACAAAAGAAAAAGAAGTATTTAAAGAAATCATTGTTAAGAATTTTCTTCCAAGTGCTGATAGACCTAAATCTTTAGGTTCAAGAAGCTGGCCATGATCTAAGTAATCAAATAGTTACTGCAAGTTTGGAGAACAATGCAAATTAGTTTAGGGAGAGGTAATCAAAAATGAACCCTTCAAGGTCAAAATTATTCCTGCCTCAAAGTTTTTGGGAAACTGCTTATTTCAGAAATGGAAGACAGCTTTCATTTTGGTAATTTTTTTTCATTTTTGACCAAAAAAATGCAAAAATAATACATCACTTGAGATGACTGATGAAAGGAACAGAGAGAAAAATTACAGTGGGGAACCAAAACTTCCCAATAGATCCAACAGTAAAGAAGGGGCAGGTAGGAAAAAGCAAAATATACCAAAAGCACCAAATAGTATAAATAAACCAACATTGGCAATAAATGTAGATAGACTAAATTCATGAAATAAAAGGAACAGATTATCAGATAGGATCATTATTTAAATTATGTAAAAGGATAGAGTATATTAAAGACACACCTGTATCCAGAGGTTAATAAATTTTAAAATAAAATACTTTACAATTACTGATTGAAAAATAATTAACACTAATAATATAATCAAAATTTTTGATGGCTTCATCCACTGCCATCAAGTCTGATCTGAAAGAGTAGAATTGCTCAGAAGGGTTTTTGAGACTTTTTTTTTTTATTTTGCTAGTTAACCATATACTTCATTGTATTTATGGGCACAATAAAATATCCCTGAAACATAGTCCTCGAGTAAGATAGGGTAACTATAAATGTTACATAGTCACACTCTGTGTGATGTTGCCTTGTTACAAAACTTTTATCATGAGAGTTTCTGAGAATATTTGTTTTTATTAATCAATCATTTCGTGTTGGGCTCTTACAGCTCTTATAACAATCCACACATCAATTATATCAAACATTTGTACATATGTTGCCATCATTTTCAAATTATTTCATTTCTGCTTGAGCCTTTGGTATCAGCTCCTTTTCTTCCCTCTCTCCCCCACAGTCCCATCTTCATGGACCCCTGAAAAATTATAAATTGTTATTATTTTCATCTCTTGCACCATCCACTATCTCCCTTCACCCACGTTTCTGTTGTTCATCCCCCTGGGGGGGTGTTATACATTAATCATTGTAGTCAGTTCCCCGTTTCTCCCCGTTCTCTCCCCACCTTCCCCCTATTCTCATGGTAACACACTTCCATTACTGTTCCCAAAGGGTTTATCTGTCCTGGATTCTGTGTGTTGACATTTCTTATCTGTATCAGTGTACATGCTCTGGTCTAGCCGGATTTGTAAGGTAGAATTGGGGTCATAATAGTGGGTGAGGGGGAAACATTAAAGAACTAGAAAAATGTGTGTTTTATCAGTGCTGTACTGTTCTCTGACTGACTAATCCAGCGTTTCTCAACCTTCCTAATGCTGAAACCCTTTAATACAGTTTATGTTGTGGTGACCCTCTAATAAAATTTTCACTGCTACTTCATAACTATAATTTTGTTACTGTTATGAATATGGCAACTCCTGTGAAAGGGTCGTTCGACCCCCAAACATATCATGACCCACAACTTTGGAACCGCTGAACTAGTCCCCTCCTTGTAACCCTTTTGTGAGGGATGTCCAATTGTCAACAGATGGGATTTGGGTCTCCACACCTACCCCACTGGTTGCATCAGTATCATAGTTTGGGGTCTTCTGCTGCCTGATACCTGATCCTACCGACACCTCATGATCACACAGGCTTCTTCCATGTGTGCTTTGCTGCTTCCCTGTTAGACAGACACTTATTTAATTTCAAGCCTTTAAGACCCCTGATGCTATCTCTTTTAATTGTCGGGCACCATCTTCACCACCTTTGTTTATATACCCATTTTGTCTTCAGCGATTGTGTCGGGAAGGTGAGCATCACAGAATGCCAGGTTCTTAGAACAAAGTGTTCTTGTGCTGAGGGAGTACCCAATACCTGTTTGCTACCTTAATACTTTACATTTAAATACATGTCCATAGACCTATATCCTTATAGCTATATGTTAATATATTTACATATGTGCATGCCTATATTTATACCTATATAAATGTCTTTTGCCTCCTAGTTCCTTCCTCTATTTCTTTTTACTTTCCTCCTGTCCCAATATCATGTTCAACCTCCACTCAACTCTCAGTACTTTCTCTTGACTACATTGCTCTTGATCAGATCCTGGCTACCTGCCTCTCCCCTAGTTTGCTCCCTTGTGGTATGGTCAGGGTAGACCTGCCCACTCTCCCTGGGCTGTATCTTCAGCCCTGTCCTCTGTAGTGCATTCTTCTGGGGAACAGCCCTACAGATCTTTCTGTTAGTTTGCTGCTTCGTGCCAGCATGTGGTGACATGAGTACTATCCTGCCTGTATGTGAGTTAGTGCCCTGTTCCCCGACTATCCACATCGTCCCCTTCATTCCCCCCCCAACACGCCTTCTCCCTTCCTTTTTAGTTGGATGCCATATGCATCCCTTGGTTGGGTTCACCCACTGCCAGAGTGCCTGAACCTTGCCCCAGGAATTTATGTATTTGGTGGCTCTTTCCCTATGCCCCATATGCTTTTATAAAAAATCATTTTATTGGGGGCTCATACAACTCTTATCATAGTCCATACATTCATCCATGGGTCAAGCACATTTGTACATTTGCTGCCATCATCATTTTCAAAACATTTTCTTTCTACTTGGGCCCTTAGTATCGACTCCTCATTTTCCCCTTGCTCCTTCCCTCCCTCCCTCCCTCACGAACTCTAGATAACTTATAAATTATATTTTATTACTTTTTCATGTCTTATACTGACCAGTGTCTCCCTTCAACTGTTTTTCTGTTGTCCATCCCCCAGGGAAGGGGTTATATGTAGATCATTGTGATACGTTCCCCCTTTCTCCCACCTTTCCCTTACCCTCCTGGTATCACCACTCTTATTATTGGTCTTGAGAGATTTATCTGTCCAGGATTCCCTGTGTTTCTAGCTCTTATCTGTACCAGTGTACATGTTCTGCTCTAGCTGGATTTGTAAAGTAGAATTGAAATCATGATGGTGGTGGGGAAGCATTAAAGAACTAGAGGTGTCAAATGCTTTTGCCCACCCACTATCATGATTCCCCTTCTAGCAGGCAAGTCTGGCTAGAACAGAGGATGTACACTGGAGTCAGAAACATGGGGAATTTAGGAAAGATGTTCCCTCAGGACTAGTGATCAGAATGGTGATACTGGGAGGGTGGAGGGACGGTGGAGCAGAAAGGGGGAACTAATTTCAGGGATCTATATATAACCTCCTCTCTGGGACATGGGCAATAGGGAAGTGAGTGAAGGGATACATTGGACAGTGTACGATAGGAAAAAGCAATAACAATTTGTAAATTATTAAAAGTTCATGGGGGGGTGTGGGAAAGGGGAATATGGGGAGCTGGAACTGAGGGCCTAAGTGGAGGGAGGATGTTTTGAGAGTGATGATGTGCAAATGAGGCCTGTATACAATTGATGCATGTATGGATCGTGAGGGGAGGTGTATGAGTACCCAATAAAATGATTCATTAAGAAAGGGGTGTGGAGGGAAAGGGGAGCTTATATCAGGGGCTCAAGTGGAAAATGTTTGGAAATGAATGTGGCAACATGTGTGCAAATGTGCTTGATACAGATGATGTATGGAATGTGATAAGAGTTGTAAGAGCCCTCAATAAAATCATTGGAGGTAAAAAGAGAGAGTTGTAAGAGTACCCAATAAAATGATCTTTTAATAATTTTAAAGATGTGAAAATACAAAAAATGAAGTATGAATGAAGTGTTGAAGGTAAAACTAATGTGAGTCCCCAATAAAATTATTTTTTAAATTTTTTTAAAAAAAGAACTAAAGGAGTCGTATGTTTCATCAGTGCTGTATGGCTCCCTGACTGCCTTGTCTCCTCCCTGCGACCCTTCTGTAAGGGGCTGTCCAGTTGCCTACAGATGGACTTTGGGTCTCCACTGCACACTCACCCTCATTCACAATGATATGAGCTTTTGTTCTGGGTCTTTGATGCCTGATACCTGATCCTATTGATACCTCGTGATCACACAGGCTGGTTGCTTCTTCCATGTAGGCTTTGTTGCTTCTCAGCTAGATGGCAGCTTGTTTATCTTCAATTCTTTAAGAACCCAGATGCTTTCTATATCTTTTGAGAGTTGGGCATTATAGAGATCTAAATATACACATGTACCTATGTAAATATATTTACATGACAATGGGGAATAGATCTATGTACCTATATTTATAGGCTTAGTATTAAGGTAGCAGATGCTCATTGGGCCCTTGTCCTTGTTCAGCTTACCTCCATGGATTCATATTGTACTTATCCTTCTGTGCTTGGCTTAATTCACTTAGCATAATTTCCTCCAACTCTTCCTATGCAACTATGTGCTTCATGCACTCATCACTACTTTTTTAGTGATGCATAGTTCTCCGTTTTATGTATATACCACAGTTTTTTAATCCATTCATCTGTTAATGGAAATTTAGGCTGTTTCCAGTTCTTTACAATTGTGAACTGCGCTGTGATGAATATTGGAGAACCGAAATGTAGTCAGAGTCTGTTTCTGACTTCTTCTGGGCATATTCCCAGTAGGGAGATTGCTGGATCATATGATTGCTCAATTTCCATCTGTTCTATTTGTTTTTGGTATCACCAAATGAATTTCCATCCCAGTTGCACATACCTACCAAACCATCAGCAGTGAAGGAGGGTCCCAATCTCACCACAGTCCCTCCAGCACATGTTCCTTCCAGGTTTTTTTTAACTGGGCTACCTTTGAAGGTGTTAGGTGGCATCTGATAGTTGTTTTCATTTGCATTTCTCTTATGACTAGTGATCAGGAATGTGTTCTCATATGTTGGCTGTCCATTTGGATTTCCATGAAACTGCAATTCTTTATGGGCGCTAACCGCCTCACTGTTTACCATAGTTTGGACCCTCCAGCCTCTTAGACAAGAGTATAGCATTTATGACCTCGGACAATTAGTCAAATAATCCAAACTGGACCAATGCAGCACACAGCATCAGGTGTAGAGGAAGAAGGCAACAGCAGGCTTGCGGGAAGGCTCATGATAACCTGGGATGGGCAGATGACACAGCCTGGCTCACGGAGAGCTTTGAGAACTTGAAGCCCTGGCTGAGGAGAAGCAGAGATTACAGTTCGAGTATGACTTAGAGGAAGCAAGCAAGCACATGTCGTCAGAGGCCCCACAGATAGCCCTGCCTGCCGTGCCCTCTGTGGTGCGAAGCAGCAAGGCTGCGTCTCTGTGTCATCTCACCGTGGCCGCAGTTCACAATGACGGCGCAGCAAGGAAACGAGCGGCCAGCCTTGCAAAGAACATTAACTTTTGTAATGGCTGCTGCTCTGTTCCGCCTTCTGATGTTGTCAGTTCTTCATTCCACAAGCTTCTAGCGACTGGCTGCAGCCTCCCAAGTGCTGTTGGAACCGCTGGGCGCACCCAAAAAGAAGTATAGTCCAGTTATTTTTAGCGCATGAGCTAACGCCCACCCTAGCCAGTTCAGCCCGCCAACTGAGCACGGGATGCTCCATCCAGGTTGCTCCACTGAGACCCGGTTATACGGCAATTTTGCCGCAATCCTTGATGCTTCCTGGCCCGCGTCTCAAGTAACTACGGAGGTGGTGCTTACGCCTAATTTTTTATCGGTGAACTTGAAGCTGGATCCTGAGGCCAACGCTCCAAACCAGATGTTTCAGGAAACCCTTTTTACCTGCTCCACATTGAGAGGAAAGAATAATGACCCGTTTCAAACCAACTGCTCAAGCAACCCTTTCTCTGCTGCAAGCCATCAAGGAGTGGAGGGAAAATGCTTCCAGGAGCAAACTTAAAAAAAAAAAGTGTCAGGACACACTGTGAGTTTGCTTTCCTCGGCAAAATCCAGAGGTAAAGAATAAAGCTGATAAATCAGTACTATGGATTCGCCTTCCAGAGCGGAGCTTGCTGTGGGCACCGCAGGCTGTGTTGGGTGAACCGCCTAGGTGTCAAGGGACGGTCACTCGCCCGTCTGTTTACAATCAATTTAACTGAACTCCACCCGCAAGTCCCCAGACATACATAGTCTCTCATGAAGCAGACCCGGAAGTGGGCTTTTTAACCAGACAGAGGTCAATCAATCATCTCCGAGGCTGGCTCTCCTGTGAGACAACACTAAGGAGGGGTTGTGGAGCGGCAGGTCCAGGGCTTGGTTGGATTTTGTTTCAGAAGGGGCTTGGCTTTGGTGCCGCTCAACTTTATGGCCATTGAGAGTAGTGTCCGCGCTGAAAAATAAGTACAGCGTCAAAACAGGGCTGTCTGTGTTCTGTCCAAGTGCCCCTCACCCTAGGGAAGCGACCAAGGTCAGCGTTTTCAGCCTCTGGGCAGATGGCCCAACTGAAGCAGCTCTCACCCTGCATGCCCAGATTAACAGTCTGTGATGCATGCGTTTGTTGTGTCACCATGGCCAATGAAGACAGTTTGTTGTGACAACATGGTCAATGAACACATGTGAGATTAATTGAAGGATGGAGCTATAAATGGCTCAGCAATTCCCGCCCTTTCTCCCCCTTGCTCTTGGATCTTCACACCAGCTGGCTGCCTTGCTTGTCTTGTGCCTTGATTTGCAAGCTACACTACCTGTGGAACACCTACTCCATGGACTGTGTTGCTGTGAGTTCCTATAAGCCTAAAGTGACCAGATTTAAGCAGGACACCATTGACCTGAGTGGGGAGGGGAGAAGGGGGGGGGGGTTCTTGATTAATAATTTGGTCTATATGGAGCAACAAGCATTTTCATAGAACACAAAGATAGTATTGTAGTATATTTATTTTAATTTTAAAACGCTGTGGAATGTTGTTAAATTGTTAAGAAGTCACTTTATATAAGCTCTGCTTCGCCACACTACTAGAATATACATCTCTTGAGCTGGGGACTGTCAGTCCCTGTCATCTGACTGACTGTTAGTGACCTGCGCTGCTGTTTGCTGCCTGTGGCCGGATAGACTGAATTGCTCTACAGATGATTACCCAGTGGCCCTCAAGAAGGTCTGCCAGTGGATTAGCTGACTCACGCAAGGGAGGTGCACCAAACCATTCGTACTACTTTATAGATTTAATGAATTGTTTCTTTCTCATGTTAGATATCTTTCTATCTATATAAATATACATAAAAATTTTAATGCCTTGATTTTGTTTCTCTAGAGAACCCTGTCTAACACACAGTCCCTTTCTGGGGACACAGCAGTCAATCAAAAGTGACTTTCACCACCAGTAAGTGGAGAGAAGAACGCTGTAAGATCAAGTTTACCAGGCTAGGCGGACCCTGGTGTCCTGGTAAGGGAACCAGGTGCCTCCTTCCCCTCCCTGACTGACTCCAGAGATACATTCTGATCGGTTACACTGACAATCTGTTGAAAACACAGAACAGGGACATCAGGACAATTCTGGCTCATGGCAGGACAGACGCTGCTGTGGTGCCCCGAGAGTGTCTGAGGCTGTGGACCTTGACAGAAGCAGACTGTCTCGTCTCTCGCCCACAGAGAGGCTGGTGCCGGGGCTGGAACCACCAGCTTCTGCTGAGCAGCCAGCAGACGTGGGGGTGGAAAACCCCATTTCACAAAGGAAAAGAATTTTTGCTTACCTCCTTGAAATTATGCTGCCAGGCCACGATCCTAAACCCTTTCAAAATTAAATCCGCTGTTGCTTTTTTCCTCATTTCCTTTTTCTGAAAACCACTTCTATTTGGGTCGACATTAACATAAGTAATGCCATCCTCCAAACCATGCTTTGTCAGCTTGACATCACACCCCGCATTCCATCCGCTCAGTCGTACAATGGGACTTGACGCGACTCACTAAGACAAGGGTCAGGCTCTTCGCCCCATGAGCAATGTCAGCCGTCACGGGAGAAACGGAGGATATGAAAAATTACACAATCCTCTCGAGCCCAGCCCTTTCCCCTGATCTTCCTTCCCCCTCATTGTAGCTGGTCACAGGCATGCACGAGCACAGGCTCACGCACAGCATGGAAGAACCACTCTCTTCCAGGACCTTGTGCTTGGTAGGCACACCTGTAAGAGCTTGTTCACTAGACACTCAGCCGCAGATTCATTTCTGCAAGCCACCACATTCCAGTCACAGCACAGGCCTTGTGAGTCGAGAGATACGACAGTAATTATTTACCAAAACAATGAGTTGCACCTGCAGCCTACATGGAATAGCATCAAACAAGATTTACCACATGCAGCTGATTTCCAGACCATGGCGCTTCTATGTTTTCTTATAATAATCCCATTAAAGGGGGTTCCCGCGGGGCCAAAGTAAAAATGCTTATGTTTAATTTAACTCCCAATTTCCACCCTAACCGGGCTCCACGGTAATAAAACAGAAACCCACCTGACATATGGGCAGAGGGCTGCAGCCTAAGAGTCCCAGAGGTTTTACAGATCTGATCCTATTGGAGGGAAGGGAGTCAATTCCTCACTTGATATGGAGCCGAGAATAATATGTCCCGGCTACTTCAGTCAACTCCCTCCAACAGAGATCAGGGAAAGTCCGCTCTCCCCGCTCCCTGGCCAGCATCCACCTCGAGACCAGGCAGCACCCAGAGAGCCCAGATGTGCTCTTGTCACGTGGGCGCCATCCATCTCCCCTCTCTGCCATCACGCGCCACCTTGGCCCTCAGCACCCTGAGTGTGACTCTGCCAGCGCAGTGGGCGAGCAGAACATGAGGGCCCTCCGCAAGCTCAAAAATCGATACACTCGACAGCCGCCTGCCCCTCTGAAAGGTGGAGGCTGGGCCGAAGGAGAAATCTCCTTCCCACCTCTCCCCCCTCCTCTGGCCGCTCACCCACAAAATGAAATCCGGTCTTCTAAGCTTGCGGACCGCCCTCAGCCTACGATGGAAGTGGAGTTGAGAGAAAGACATAGAACTACTCAAAAGAAAATGGCTTCCAACGTCAGATGCTATCCAAGGATGTAAATATTACCTGCCACAAGAAGCAGGTCAGTACCAAAGAAGGGCGTGCCTACGGAACTCCAGTGAGAACCGGGCTGTTGTGCTGGTGAGCTGCCACGGAGTCGAGTTCCACTCAAGGGGCATACTGTCCAGCAGACCTTTGCCCAGACCCGTCCCATCTGCGGGGCACCGGTCTGCTGAGCCCATGGCTTTGACGCCGTGTCCACCCACCTCCCGGAGGGCTGCCCCAGCTTTCAGGGGCCCTCACCCTTCCTCCAGCGCTTGGTGCTCTCAAGGGGGTGATTGGAACCTCCCGTCCTGTGCTTGAAATGTCAAGGTGGAGGAAATGCAGCATGTCACCATGAAAGTCTCAGAAGAATGCAAGAATAACCTCCCCGGAGCCAGTCAGAGCCACCTGTGCAGGTGACCGTTGCACAGTGAATCAGAAAGACTATAGAAAACGCGGTGCATTTGAACTGTGGGGCTGCCAAGGAATAGTGAAAGGACCGTGGACTGCCAAAAGAATGAGGCAATATGTGTTGGTGGAAGGACAGCCAGAATGGTCTTGGGAAGCAAGGATGGTGAGATTTCACCACATATGTTTAGGACATGCTGTCAGAGGACCAGTCCCTGAAGATGGACATCACGTTGGGTAAAGTAGAAGGTCAGTCAAAAAAAAAAAAAGTCTCTCAAGGAGATAGACTGACAATGTGCTGCAACACAACAATGACTTCAGACAAGGCAGTCTTTCGTTCTGTTATAGAGAGGTCCTTATGCGCTGGAGCCAACTTGACTGTACCGAACAACCGAGTCAATCAAACTGCTAGTGTAGATGGAGTGCAAACAAGGTGCCAAGCACAGTGTTAGGCATAGCAAAGACACAGCCCTACACATGCACTGCCTATAGCAGGCTGCCCTGGGCAAGGTGCAGGCTTTCTGCCACAGATCAGCAGGAGGTAGGGCAGTCTGGTGGGAGAGCTAACCAAAGAAGTCTTAATGTATTGTTAGAAACACACCTCCCTTGCCACTCGAAAAAACAAATCTTTTTTTAAGGTTGGTGTTACGTACCCCATAGTATTAAATACATGCAGAACTGCAAATAAATGCCTTTACAGATTTCAAATCAATGCACTAAATGTTTCAGCTTCATTCTAGTATCTAATCAATCCAGCATCAGTTTATTGCTGTGTATATGCCAAATCAATAAAAAATACACCTTAAAATACCTATAAAATAGAATGCTGCGGAACAGAAACTACGGGGCTCCCAGTAGCAATTATACTGTGCAATTATATAGCATAATACCAACAGCAAGTAGTTATCTTAACTGCCCATGAAAAATCATGGCATGTTCCAAGCGAACTTGCTTCCCATTACATCTTTTCAAACAGCAGTCTGTATAAAGAAGTATATTGAGAGTTCTTCAGTCGCATATTCTGGCACTATCATCAAAATAGAAGTGTTTGGTGCTGAATAGCCACTAAAAAGTCCAGAGCATGAGATCCTTGTGTTCTCGAGAGACCATCAAAGGCTGTACAAGAGCTGTCTCCAGCATCAGAGTGCCTGCGGCCTGAGCTCACACTGTGGAGTTGTTTTCATGGGTCTCTGTGATGCTTTGAGGTCCCTGCCTCAATGTACCTGAGTGGAAAGCATTGCATCACTACAGCCAGACGTGTGTGCCATTAACTCCGTGGCTTTGTTAGATTTGAGACCGTCTGACTCACAGTGAGGCTCAGCCATGCCTCGGCCCATGGAGAGGATCTTCCATCAATGACAGCGGCCATTAGATCACCCAAAACTCAACAACAGACCAGACAGCGAGAGGACTGGGCAACCAGAAGAGACAGGAAAGGGAGTAGAAAAGAGACGTATCCATGGCTTGAAAATCACTTGAATCTGTGTGAGTTTCTGGACCACCATCCCACAAGTGTTCCCAAAGCTGGTTCTTCACACTGATGCATCCTGGCAGCATGCTGAGCAGGTTTCCGTGAAGATGCCGGAGAAGATGGACTGGAAAGAAAGGCAGAAGTTCCTGCTTCCAAACATCAGCCAGGACAACCCAATGGAGGGCAAGACTCCAGTTTGCAACTGATCATGGAAACAGTGCCCGACTGGGCTGCACTTCACTCTGTTGTGCAAGAGGGCATCGCACATTGGAATCATCATGGGTCAGGACCAACTCGACGGCAGTGCCATGACTTGATACTGATGAGATGGCCTAGTCAGTTCAGGACCATGACTTACAAGAGCTTACAAAGGGTCCTGGAACAATGTGAGCATGAGCAGATAATGATAAATCAGCGAGACATGCCATTGTGCAAGGAACAGATGGGAACACTTGCCCTGAAGAAAGTAACACACAGGGGACCAAGGACCACTGCCTTCAAATATTGAACAGTGGTCACATTTAAAAAAAAAAAAGGAAGAGACTTATCGCCAAAGACCCACAGCCAGAAAAGTGGAAGCTCCTGGGAGAAGTTATATTTCAGTAGAGAGAAGACTTCCCTAAAAATGGGAGGTGCAGCTATCCCCTACAGAAACCGGCAACCACAGGACCCACAGTCTTCTACCTTTGCAGACAACCATGACCATCGGTGAGATCTCAGTGAGCAGAAGAGCTGCTGTTCCCTGAGGAGAGGAAGTGCTTGAAGACTTCTATGGCACCATCTAAGCTTGAACCTCTTGAGCCCGAGCTGAGTCATGATGGGAAGGTATTTGGTTTCTCTGGAAAGGAGAAGATTCCAGCACTGAATGGCAACGAGTGGTTCTAAAAAGAAGAAGAAGAAAGAATCCGACCAAAGAAAACTTTAGAACCATGGCCCTTATTAAACACAAAGAGTACCAAAGTGATACCCAGAAGATATAAAGCACATCCACACTACTATGCACCCAGCAAAGACTGGCAAACCATCTACAAAAGAAATCATCAGACCAGAGTTAACATAGTAAACCTAAGAAGGAATCTCTCTTAAATATTTTGTTCACAACTCCCCACGTGTGTGTGTGTGTTGTACAGAGGAGAGGAGGTTGCTTTTAGTTCTTTGCGTTTAATATTACATATGAAGCCAAGTCACATGTGACTTATAAATCATTATATGTGAAGTCAAATGAAATGGTTTCTTTTGCCATGATTCAATGCTTCTTCTGAATTAAATATTTTGTGTTCTACCATGATTAAATAACTCTTTTGTTTTTCAAACCAATGCCCTACATTATTTATTGCTAAAATCTTGGTGCAGAAGCCTAAAAACCAAGGAAGAAACCAGATTCAATTGATCAGATGGTGGCAAAGTCTTAAATTCAGCATGATTGACTGCTAGAGAGCCTGGGTAAATGCAACTATGCATGCCATCACTCAAGAGTTCCTAACAAGCCAAGCTTGATTCTTCTCCAGTGTCTTCCCTTGGAGTTATCCTGGTCTTATTACCAGTTTTCATTCGAATCCATTGGGGAATGGGCTGATTCTGCCTTTATTTCTTGATCCTGAAAGTCTTCTGAAAAGACATAGTGAAGATGGAAAACCACTGTACTCTGGAGCTTAAATAATTCGTCTATGTTGTCTTTAGTTTGTGTTTGCACACCAGACTCTGGCTCAGAAAAGCAGATCAAGTTGTTGGGCATCTGAATGATCCAAAAGTTGATGAAGGTCTCTGTAGACCACAGTTTCATTTAACTACTAAGCTTCATGGGTGGTCCAATCCCATCTAGCATAACTGTACAAGAAAGATCTGGAGATTTCCTTGTTTATCATGAAAATGATAAACAAGAACCCCTAAGGAAGCATTTAAGAACTAGAAAAGTTATGTTTCATCATTGTCACACTGCACTCTGACTGGTTCATCCTCCTGTAAGGGAATGTCCTGCTATCTACAGGTGGGTTTTGGGTCCCCAGTCGCACTCTCCCTCATTTACAATTATATAAATTTTTTGTTCTTTGATGCATGATACCTGATTCCTGCGACATCTCGTGATCACACAGGCTGGTATGCTTCTTCCATATGGGCTTTGTTGCTTCTGAGCTAGTGACTGCTTGTTTATCTTAAAGCCTTTAAGATTCTAGATGTTATATCTTTTGATATCCAGGCATCATCAGTTTTCTTCATTATATTTGTTTATGTATACATTTGTCTTCAGTGATTGTGTTGGAAAGGTGAGCATCATGAAATGCCCATTTAATAGAATAAAATGTTCTTGCATTGAGGGAGTACTTGAGTGGTGGCCCAATGTCCATCTGCTGCCTTAATACTAAACCTATAGATATATGCACATAGATCTATTTCCCCATCATTCTAGCTCTTCATTGCTTCCTTCCCTACCACCACTATCATGATCCCAATTCTACTTTACATATCCAGTTAGACCAGAGGATGTACAGACAGGAATCAGAAACATAGGGAATCTAGGACAGATGATCTCTTCAGAACCAGTGATACCCGGAGGGTGGAGGGAAGGTGGGGTAGAAAGAGGAAACTGATTATAAGGATCTATCTATAACCTCCTCCCTGGGGTACAGACAATGATGATGTGGATGAAAGGAGACAATTGACAGTGTAAGATATGGAAGAAAAATAATAATGTTATAAGTTATCAAGGGTTCATAAGAGAGGGGAAAGGGGGGGAAGGGGGGAAATGAGCTGATACCAAAGGCTTAAGTGGAATGCAAATGTTTTGAGAACAATGAATACAATAAGTGTACGAATGTGCTTGCCATACAAAGGATGGATATATGGATGAGTTGTGTGAGCCCCTAATATAATGATTAAAAAAAATAAAAGAACCCCTAAGGAACCCTTCTACTTGATAATATCTTCCATGACTTGGAATCCATTAGATGGCAGTGGGTTTGCTTTTCAAAGGTAGGGGTTTGAGACCAAGCCCCCCAAACTGCAAGTCAAGGAGGAGTTTTAAGAAGATAGTGATGGGTGTTGAGATCACAAGCCAACATTTTTCAGAGTTCAATAGTTTGCACACATGGTACTTATTCTCTCCTATCTCCTTCCAGCTGAGCCTGCCTGTGAAGCAGGTATCACCACAGGAATCTTCCTTTGGGTCCCTTTGAGGACTAAGATGTGTCTGACCCAGACCATGGTAATTCCAGGGAGCTTGTGCTCTTTTAAAAATCCAGTCAATGAATAAAAAAGACCAGAGAAGAACCAATGTATTCAAATGATACATTGATTGGCAAAGGATATTGAAAGTACCATGGACCTCTAGAAGAACAAGCAACTCTGTTTTGGGGAAGTGTAGTCAATATGTTTCTTAAAATCAAGGATAAGGAGACGTCATCCAATGTACTTAGGAAGTGGTATCAGGAGAGACCAGTCCCTGGAAAAGGACATCATTCTTGGTAAAGGAGAGGGACAGAGAAAAAGAGGTAGGTCCTCAACAAGATGGATTCTCCCAGTGGCCGCAGGAAATGGTTTAAACAGAACAATTGTGAGCAAGCCGCATGACCTGGTAGTGTTTCATTCTGATGCATCAAGGGTTGCTCTAACCCATGGCTCTCAGGGACCCACCCATGTGGACAAGGACAGGGGAGGTTACTAAACTTATAGCCCCACAATGACCTTTTTCTTGCTCACACTGCATATAATAGACCTGGTACCTGGGGGACCTGGCTTCACACAAAGGGAGGAATCAGGCTGCTGGGGCAGCTAGTCTCAAGAGCGCTGTGACTCACAGAGGTCAAGTGCAATCAGACATGCTGCCCATCTGCTGGCTTTGGGAGCTCCCAGAAGAAAGCACTCTTCGTTTCTACAGGTCAAAATAAGTAATGCCGTCTTTCCTAACTGGAACATGATCTTGATGGGTAGTCCTCCTCTTTGCACAAAGAAAAGGAGTATGTGGGAAGGGGAGGAGGGATTCATGTTTGTGAGCCACCCCCATGACCACCACCAAGATGGACTGATTTAGTTGTAACCTGGACTCTGTGAAAAGCCAACCGTTGCCGGTCGCAGATGTCCAGAGGTGTGAAGTTCTCGTTTCCTGGGGTCCGTAGGGACAAAACTTCACAAATCAGTGACTAAAACGACAGAGACAATTGCCAGAAGGAGACATGTGCTCAGGAAGCAAGGTATCTTCGAGACTGAACTCTTTCTGTCAACTACCTAGGCAGGAAGAACTTCCCTTGCCTCTTCCAGCTACTGGTGACCCTGACTTGTAACCCCAACATTCTAATCTCTGCCTCTGTCTCCACTTGGCCTTTTCCTCTGTGTCTGACTATTTCTTTACCTCCGTTCCTTTCCTTATAAGGACACGATCATTGCAGGACAAGAATCTACCCTATTCCAGGATGACATCCTGTTGGCCAGTAACACTTTTAGAGACTACAAACAACCCTCGGTCCCTTTTTTTTGTAGAGTCACCCAAAATGCAAAATATAAGGAAAGTGTTGGATTAGGACATTATCACCCTTGTCTAGTGAATAGAATCACCAAGACATCTATTGTCATTTTTTAAGTAATTTCTATTTTATGGTGGCAGAAAATACAGAATATACTTACTTGTGCACCAATTCAACAATGTCTTCATATCCAACTCAGTGACACTGGTGTGTTCTTTAGTTTGTACCACCTTTCTTGATAGACTTTTCTCAATTGGTTAGTCCACTAAGACTACCTGGTCCCTGAGCTTGTCATCTAATATTTTGCATTACTGTTGTCAACCTGGTCCCATCTAGATAGTCCTTGAAAGGAGCTCACTTTTCAAGGCAGACATTAGTTTCTCACATAGCTGAACAGTTATTTGTTTTTAAAAAAAACTAATATTAAAAAAGAAGAGAGGGCAACAGTTCTCAATCTGTGGGTAATGACCCTTTCACAGGTCAAATGATCCTTTCACAGGGGTCACCCAATTCATAATGGTAGCAAAATTACAGTGATGAAGTAGCAACAAAAGTAATTTTAGAGTTGGGGGTCACCACAACCCGAGGAGCCGTTTTAAAGGGTCACAGCAATAGGAAGGTTGGGGACCACTGCTATACGGGATAGTTTTCATGTAGGGTTTAAAAATTGTTATCTGAGGTCAATGGTTCATCTGGTTGTTAGTGGCTTTAGAATGACTGGATTCCAGGAGCACTTGAGATGTTGGTCTTATTTCCTTTTTATCAGTATGTTAGTCCAGGTAGACTAGAGAAACAAATTCATAGGCACACATATGGATATAAGGGAAGGGTTTATATACAAGAGGAATGGAACATTGAGAAAGCATCCCAACCCAGCCCAGTCCAAAGTCATAAGTTCGATATGAGCCCATATGTCTGATACCAGTTTATAAAATGTCCTTCCAGCTCATGAAGCACGTGCAGTAGAGGCATCCCGATGCTACCAGGGATCTGCCCATGACTCCTCATTTCCAGAATTCAGGGTCCATCAGCAGGGTCCACCAGCAGTATCCAGCACTGACAGGGGTCTCTCTGTGGCTTCTCCGGCCCCAGAGGTCGGATTCCATCAGGGCAAGCCCATGTGACCTCTCTGGCTCCTCCAGTCCCCAGGAATCAGGATCGATCAGCATGCTGTCATCTCATCTTGTCAGTAGACTGACTCCAAGAGAGTGAGAGTCAAGTTTCTCTTCTCCAATTGGGAAATAATGTGAGAGTTCCCAGAAATCTCGGGAGAAAGCCATGCCCACACAGAGGCCTCATTGGCTACTCATTGGCTATCTCCAGAATGACAAGCTAGACTCCACCCCTAGACCCCCAAGCATGAAATTGACACGAGTACATGACAGCCACAATCAGTATTCGTGTTCAGTGATGGTAGATGGGAAGCCATCTAAAGATGCAGATTCACCAATCTCTGGGCATGGTTTTTAAAATTCTATATTCATTTGTAACTCCTCAGATGATTCTAGAGATTGACTGAGTTTGGGGACCACAGAATGACAGCCTGCAGGGATCCTTTCTTACCCCTCTGCCCAACAAATCTGCCCTTAGCTGACTGATTCCATCCTTTGGAATCAGAAAAGAAAAGCCGGTGGATGGCCCAGATTTGTTAGGACACCTAGCTCCCAGGCTGGGTCACTCCAACCATGACTGCCCTGCCTCCTGAATATGTATGGCCCACATTTAAATGTTATCTCAGCCAGGGGGAGCTTTGAGAGGTTAAAGAGGAACATTAGCTTGATAATCAGCCCCAGCTTCCAGATCCCGGAGACTTCTCAAGTCACAGAGCAAAGATCGGAAAGGAAATCATTCAAAGGTGACAGCCTCCTCCTTTGCATTTTATCATCAACCGAGAAAATAAGGCCGAGGTTAAAGTTTGTTTGTGGGCTTTCGTTTCTTTTTTCCTGAAGGTGGCTGGCATCCTCCTCATCTCCAAGTAACCATGGGCCTCTTAGGTCGCTTTGTCAATGGATGCTGTATCTTCTTCACATGGCTAAGACAGTTTCACAAAATAAAATGTCTCATCTGACTAGGGCTAGTTCTCTTCATTTCCCACTCTTTTTACCCGCGGCCCCTGGAGAGAGGCGTGCGGGAGCTCCGTCCTTATTAGATGCAGATCCTGCTCACCCGCTTTCAGCTTGTCTCTCATGGCATTTGGGCCCGGAGATTATTTGCAAGCAGCCAAGGTAATTACCATCCAGCAGGGTCCAATTGTTTTCAATTAAAAGCTTTACTGCAGTCTTTAGTTTTTAATACCATTGTGGCCATCTGCTTCCACGGAGGAGCTACCAGCCAAAAGCCCAGGCTCCATCTTCATGCCATCTACTCCTGAGGACCATTTTCTTCCCACATGAAGTATCGCCAGAGTCCAGGGGAGATGATGGGAACGGTGCCACACATCTTGGGTGGCCCCGGGAAAGCTGTGCTCTGGAAGGTCACTCCTCAGGAAGACAAGCAGTTGCCCTCTCTACCTGAAGGAATGAGATGCGTGTCTCCATTCCCTGCTTCACTGACAAGGAGGATGCACAGCAGCCCGCTCCATTTCCCTTTGCCCTCCCAGCTCCACCAGGAAGCCTCTCTGGACTATAGTTTCATCACAAGGATCACTGTGGCCACTTCCATTCTTGACAGTCAGTGTCCACTAGACACTCCCAGCTAGAGATGGGGTCAGACCTGTCACTCAAGTGGTAGCTTCCTGACACCTCCTTAGGGGAGTGGCCTTTTGTATAATTGTGAGGGTCTCTGGGGACTTCTCTCTCTCTCTCTCTCTCTCTCTCTCTCTCTCTCTCTCTCTCTCTCTAACTTTGCCTTCCTGCTTGCCGACACTCTGCCACTGACCTTGAGAGCGGCCGACACCCTTCCAAGTTTCCACCAACTTTGACAGGACTCTGCACCCACCAGCCTCTCCTCTGCCTGCTTGCTGCTTCGCTTTTCTGTGCCACAGAAAAGCAGCTTTGTGAGTCTGAAGAGGGACTTTTGCTACTAGCGTTGGACTTAGGCACTTGAGTTGGACAGGGCTGGGTAGTCTCATGATATATAAATACTTATTGACATATTGCTCTTTCTTGCACATAGATTAGTGTACACATAAATAAGCTTCCCTGGATTCGTTTCTCTTAACAATCAGCCTAACACAGTGTACTAGTCCGGATAGACTATAGAAACAATTCATAAACATACACATGTTTATAAAGGAGAGGTTTATATACAAGAGGAATGGAACATTGAGAAAGCACCCCAACCCAATCCATCTAAGGTCATCAGTCCAATATTAGCCCTTATGTTCGATACCAGTCTATAAAGCCTTCTTCAGACTCACAAAGCACATGCAACGATGCCAGGACAATCACAGGCCAGTGGGTGCAGAGTCTTGTGTATCTAGTGGTGGTAGAAGCATCTTAGCACTGGCAGGGATCTCTATATGGCTTTCTGGCTTTAGAGGTCTCGTTCCATCAGGGTAAACCCATATGGCTTCTCCTCCAGCTCCTCCAGTTTTCAGGATTCAAAATCTATCAGCATGCTGCCATTTTGTCTTGTCAACTGCAATGTCTCCCAAGGAGTGAGTCTTGAGTCTCTCAACTCCAAGGAGAAAATTCCACAAGATTTCTCAGAATTCTCAGGAGAAAGCCATGCCCACACAGAGGTCTCATTGACTATCTCCAGATTGACAGGCTAGACTTTACCGCTACACTCCTGACTCTGGAATTGACACATGAGCACATGATTGCCACACATAGTGTCTCTCCAACTCTACTTAGCTTCTCAAGACCTGAACACCCCAAAAGCAAACCACACTCACTGTCCTTGAGTCAAGGTCAACTCATAGCAAACCTACTGGACAGGGTAGAATATCTGAGTCTTTGATTGATGATGGGAGTAGAAAGCCCCTGTCTTTCTCCCAAGGAGAACCTGGTGGTTTTGAACTTTGGACCTTGCAGATTGCAGCTCAACAAGTAAACATTACACCCCTTCAGCTCCTGACCCCGACCTTAGACAGACAAACGGGAAAGAGCCACATGAATTTTCTAAGGGAGCCTCACACTATGGCATGGCGTTTATATTGTTTTGTCTCTTAAAACTCGGGGCAGTGGTGTCCCTGGGGTTGATGTCCCCTCATGCGGTCTTTCATGGTGTTACACCTCAGACCACCCAGACTACTTTGTGATGTTTATTGTCCATTTTAATCATAGAACGACATCTAACGAGTATAGTTGTACATTGTTTAAATCAGAGTGTGGCTTGTATGAATCCTAACTATGAAATCCTTCAGGGAAACCTCCCTACACTGTATGACAGCATTAGTTGCAACATTGTTAGTATCTGAGAGGAGACCTCTTTTTCTTTTTCCCATTTTTTCTTTAATCACTACTTCATTATCAAAAATATATAGATGTAGGTTCACAAATACTACTAACGACACAATCGTTGCTTAAAAAGCCAGAAAATGTGACGAGATCGTTGACTGTAAAACACGGACAACAACAGAAGCAATCATGCTCACGGGGAGTGACTGGAGAGGAACCATGACTGGAGGCCTCCCTCCCTCTAAGTGGGGAAAAGTGGCAGTTCTGATGGCAGCACACTGGAAGACTCCTGAAAGTAAGTTAGCAGAATGTTAGCCCCCGAGGTATGCCACGACGGCTGTGGGGCTGGCTGGGGCAGGGCAATGTTCCCTCCTGTTGGATGTAAGGTTGCAATAAGGCTGAACCAGCTCCCCGGTGGGTAGACTGATACATGGAAGCCGGCGCACCGAAACTGTAAAATAATGTCCTATTGTTAAAAGAACTACAATTTTTTTTTATTTAAAAATACCTATCTGATGAAGCACTGTCATCAAGACTGTATAGGCAGTCATTTAATGTGACCCATTCTGACACCTGGGGGGGCTTCATACACTTTATACACCATGAGAGAACTCATTGGCTTGGATTCCATTTTGTTTCCTAGGTCACTAAGTTATTGGAAATGAATGTGGGTGTGTTAGCAGCTCGTCACAAGGGCCATCGCAGGGGCTACACTTGGAATTTTCAGCACAAGTTGAGTCCTGTCCTTGGTTTGCCTTGTGAGTTGGACCCAGAAGAGCCTTCCACTTGATTCCTTTCTCTCTTTCCTCTTGCTACTCGTGCATGAGGCCTGCTGCAGTGCTCACTGGCCAGGAGACACGGCCTCAGTCCATAAGAAGGAGTGGCAAGATCCAGGGGAGGAAAAGCAAAGCCTTGCAAAAATAAGGCCTGTGACAGAACAGAGATTCATAAGGACTTTCAGAGTCCTAAAAGGCATGGGATCTACTTGGGACTGTGGTAACTCAGATGTTGGATATTTGAGAAGCAATGTAAGTAATGCAGTTTTTGGACTTGCCAGTAGAACTCACTGTTATTTGAAAAATAAATGAAGTCCTAGTTGATAATCAGAAAAAATAAATAGCCACAAAGAGTCGGAGAAAGCCAGAGATAGCCAAGTGCTTGTTCCAGACCAAGATATGCTTTCCAATATGGGTAGTGTAAAACTAACCTCTTCTGAAATGTGTAGGGGAAAATAAAGGCCGGGAGGAACTAGCCAAAGTAAGACAATCTTGAATATCAAACCAGAAATCGC
The DNA here is from genome assembly GCA_004026705.1 of Nesogale talazaci. NCBI lineage: Eukaryota > Metazoa > Chordata > Mammalia > Afrosoricida > Tenrecidae > Nesogale > Nesogale talazaci. Next base: position 57,744 of record PVJH01004856.1, on the reverse strand, counting down.
TGTGTGTCAGTCATTACTATTCTTTACAGACTTCTGATTCCCTTTTCCCAAGAGTGTGATAAGAGCCTGCTCCCCCTTGGACTTTTGACATGAAGGGAAGTGTAGGACTTGCTTTCACCAAAGAAATGAGAGCCACAGGAAAGGCTGCAAGCCAAGGCCCCTTTCTGCAGTCAGAGTTATAAGGGGCCCTGAGGTACAATGGCTGCATGCTTGGCTGCTAAAGGAATGAGTCGTTCAAACCCACCCTGAAGAGCTGTGGGAGAAAGGCCTGGCTGAGTGATTCCCAAAGCACTGCTGCGGTGGTGAGGTGCCATCCAGTCAGTTCTCACCCGTAGACATCCTATGCACACAGAACAAAGCACTTCCCAGTCCTGCAATCTGCTCCCAACTAGTCCCATGTCTGAGTCCATTCTCGCAGCCACTGTGTCCGTCCGTCTCGTTGAAAGCCTTCCTCGTTTTCGCTGTCCCTCCACTTTACCAAGCATGATTCCTTCATGCCACCCTTGCCTCGAAGGTAAAGTGACCAGACATCCCGCTTTTTAACAATGTGTCCCATATCCTGCAGCATTTTAAAATTAAATAAATATATCACAATACTATTTTTGCATTCTATGAAAATTTTTCTTGCTCCACATAGACCAAAATTTTAATCAAGAACATCCCCCCACCCCCCCATCAATGGTGTCCTGCTTAAAATCTAGTCACTTTACTCTCGGGAATTCTAGCCATGCAATCCATAAAGACAGCAAGCTGGAAACCCATACAGGGCAATGCTACTCGGCCGCATTGGGTCCCTATGTGCCACAAATCAGCCGGATGGTCCCTAACAGTAGCCGCGATCATGATGAGGAAGCACAGGTTGAGGTGAAGCATCTGGTCCATCAGAATCCCTGAAGGTCTGCCATGAACAAGGCTTCCTATTGACCAATACTGAACATTTAGCCTGAACGCAAAATAGTCTTTGTTGTAGTAACGCCACACTGAGACAATGCAGTTGTTTGTGATAACAGCATAGCTTATCCTATCAAACTGATTCAATGTGCAGGCATGCATTCCCTGGAAAATGCAAGGATATCAGGTTAGAGAAAGAGGGAATGTAGTTATTATTGTGGTTAGGTGCTGTTGAATGTGCTTTGACCCATGGTACGCCCATGTACAATGGAATGAAACCAGACCTGTGCCATCAGCAGCGCCTTGCTGCAGCCACTTTTGCCAGTCCAGGTCATCCAGAATTGAATCTGAGAAAAGAGGGAAAACAGAGGGTCTGAAAAGACAAGAATCCTGCTAAGAAATTGTCAGAAGCTACCCGAAATGCCCTGGTGCCAGGGGTGGATAAGTAAGTGATGGACTGCGAACCACAGGGTCGATAGTTCAAGACCACTGACCACTCTGAAGAAGAAAGAGGCAGCTATCTGCTCTAGTAAAAACTTACAGTCTCAGGAATCCTGGGTAAGGTTGCTATGAGTTAGAATAGAGTCAATGGCCAAGGAATTTGGGGGTACGTCAAGGAATGCCCTGCTTTCAGTGCAACTCAGACTTCTTCTGTCAGCACCATAGCATCTTGCTTATAAGTTACCTCCTGAAATGGACCATCCATAAGTTCTTTTCAGACAGTGATGCAATGTGTCCTTTCCATTTTCTTTAGGCACCGCACCATATTCAATATTTTGCGCACAGAATCTCTGACAATTGTAACTCAAGGCCTGAATATTCTCTTGAGTTTTCAGTCTCAGATATGGTGAGCATGTTCTTCCCTTCTGATTTTCCAACTCGAGGTCCTCACACTTTTCCTTGTAATGATTGACTTTGTCTTCTTGAACCACCCTGCAACACTGCCTAATCAGCTCCTTGGCTTCATCCTGTCTTCTGCTTGCTATAGCTGTTCTAAAATGATGAGCTGGTTTCAGAGATTCTTCTGACATCCACTTTGATCCTTTGAGTTTTCCTTTCTTTTCTGTCTTGGAAAGCTTTTAACATCATGCTGCTCCAGTCAATATCCCACACAAATTAAATCAAAATGGGCCTTGGACCAAGCATTAGAATATGACAAAGACCCTCCTGAGGTTCCGATGTGCAGCAGAAACTGGGGACTGTTCAATTAGAGCCTTTTCTCTTAGTTAAAGAGTGCTATTTTAAAAAATCATTCTACTGGGGGCTCATATAACTCATCACAATCCATCCATCCATTCATTGTGTCAAGCACATTTGAGACTTGTTTGGAAGTTCTAGCAGGGGAGCACAGCTACTCATACCCTGGCAATCGATGGGGTGACAGATGTCACAGCCAGATCACCCTTACATCCGTCAAGCACATTCGTACATTTGTTGCCATCATCATTCTTAAAACATTTGCTTTCTACTTGAGCCCTTGATATCAGTTTATTTTCCCCTCCCACCCTTCCTCCTTCACAAAGCCTTGATAATTTACAAATTAATATTATTTTGTCAAGTCTTATACTGACCAATGTTTCCTTTAACCCACTTTCCTGTTAGTCATCCCCCTCAGAGGGGGTTATATGTAGATTCCTGTGATTGGCTCCCCCTTTCTACCACACTTTTCCTCTACCTTCCTGATATCACCACTCTCACCACTAGTTCTGAGGGGTTCATCTGTCCTGGATTCCCTGTGTTTCCAGTTTCTATTTGTACCAGTGTACATCCTCTGGTCTAGCTGGATTTTTAAGAGTACCACTTTTTTCGATGAGCAAAAAATTATATATTTCAAAGAAGTCAAGGAATAAGAGCTGGTCAGGCCAGAAAAGGAAGCTACCAAACCAAAGATCTGAGAGGGAACATCAAGTTGGTCTTTCAGTGACCCAGAAGACCCAGGAACAAGTTCTTTCTCAAGCGCTCCACAAAACCTAATGTAGTACTTACTCCTTTACAGGGACCCCACTGTTGTCACTTAGTTCCCTGTGCTCACCTCAAAGGGTCATATTTTCAGACCATGTCATTCTCAAGGATTTGTGCTGTATCTAAGAGTTCTGGCACTGATTGTAAGAAAGGAAAACGTCACTGATTTGTCCCAGAGACCAGGCAATGAGCAAGGTTGAGGCTCAGGCCTCAACAAAACAGGAGCCCCAACTATTGGAAACAAAGACTTTGATACCAAGTAGACAGGAGACAAGGACCAGAAAACCCCATCATGAGAGGGAACGGAAAGGGCACCAAATGCAACAGATACTGGCTCCAGTGATTGAGAAGGTGCCAGCCAGGTGGAAATGAAATCGACTTAGGGCCATGAAGCTGCCCACACACAAGGTGGTTTAAGCTAGGAGGCCCCTACCAGGTCAATATGTTCACTGACATCTCTCTCCAACAGTCCTCTCCTATAGACCTGACACTGCACTTCTCGGTCACAGCGCCCATAGTGGCATATGATTTCTTCCTAATAAGCAAGAGGCTAGGGTGAGCTAACTCCACCTACAGGATAAAATATAGTTACACACTATAATATTTGCTTTTATCATGAAATTTTCTTTTATGGTATCTTTTCATGCTCTCATTGATATGTATAGCATGTATAACAGAACCAGCATTGAAACTGAACTCTGAGCCATTGACATGTAAAACTGGAGGGTCAACAGCATTTGGTTGATTGTTGAAACAACTCATATCCTGGACTCACTGTCTTTGTTGTGGAGGATGCGGGGATTTCTTTTTGTAGAGAATGTGGGCCTTGCACAGCAATCTCAGCCATGCGTCCATTCACAGCCTTCTCATGTCTGGATCATCTCCTTTGAACAAAACAGCACCGCCCAGGTTCGCATTCAATTGCAGATAGCATTGTGGTTATCAGGTACCATGGAGTTGGTTCTGACTCATGGGGACTCTGGACAACAAAAGGAAGCCCCACCCAGTCCTGCACCAGCCTCATGATTGTCCCCATGTGTGAGCTCATGGTCACAGCCACTGTGGTAATGCATCATGGCAAAGGTCTTCCTCTTTTTTTGACCCTCCATTTTACCAAGCATGATGTCCTTTTCCAGGAGTTCATCTCTCCTGGCAACATGTCCCTCATAGGAGAGAAGAAGTCTTGCAATCCTTGACCCTGAAGAACATTTTGCTTGCACTTCTTCCAAGACATACTTAAAAGTAAGTCACCATTGTGGATAGCTAAGACACATGCATATACACATACAAGAAGATTAACTTGGTTTAGTTTACCTTAGATTATATTAGACAAAGCTAGATAAAACAAGATAATATAGGGATAGCTTACATATCTCATTCAAATATGGGAGCAAGAGGGGCAGGGGAGACCACAGATTGGGGCCTTCGGTCACCCTACAGGTCTAAACTCGGTTTATGTATCAACTGGTTATAATTTATCATTTCCCCACAGACCTCAGCCTATGGCTATAGAAGAGGGAGGCAGGCTATCCAGTTCAGCCAATAATCACAATACAAAATTCTGTTTCCACCTGCCACTGTATAAAATGGCAGGCTGACAATATTGACTGTCCCATTTTAGAAAAGGGCAATTTAAGAAGCCAGATATGTTCCTATCTTCATGCATCTCTCCCACTCCCCTGACACCACGCTTGGTAAAGCAGAGGGTCAGTGAAAAAGAGGAAGACCCTCAATGAGATGGATTAGTGCAAGGGCTGCAACAAGGGACTCAACCACAGCAATGACTGCGGGGCTGGTGGAGCACTGGGGAGTGTTTTGTTCTGTTGTGTCTGGGCTGCTCTGAGCCTGAAGGGACTCAGCTGCACTGAGCAACAGCAAGAGCAAATCAGAGGACGGTCAGCCCAAGCTGGAACAAGCCCAGGAGAACCCTGAGCCCTTCCAAGTCCTGGTTCTGATGTCCCAGAGAAGATAGCCCTAATGATCCCAGTTCTCTGCCATCAGAGGAGCAGGGCCACACCCCCACCGCCTCCTCACCCCACATCTTTTCCTGTGGGGCCTTTGAAACCATAACTACTCAAAAAACTGTGCACGTAGCACAGAAATCAGAAGCTTTCTCCTTAGATTGTTTGGCTAATGGCCACTTCCTGTGGTTGTCACATGGAGAAAGAAAAACTAGCATATCCCCAATGACTTATTGTATCACTTCCCGTATCTGACTCTCCAGCCGACAACATAATTTAACATCACTCGTAAATTAAGAGTCTTTTGCAAGGGGGCCACTGCTGAACCTCCACCCCTGTTTTGCTGATTATAGAGAAAATCTTGCCAGAGATTCCATTATGAATAGTCATTTCCTAAAATTCAACTCTAATGACACTGACATCGAATCATATATTTAGTGAATTAATAGAGGCTATAGATCCACCCTCTGTACATCTGAGCTCATCCTGAAGATTAAAATGACTTCCTTTAGTGTTCTCCCAATTAACAGGATGCCCACAATGCCAAGGTTCACCAGCGTCTCCAGCGTGACCTTCTTCTTGCCTGGCATCAGCCTCCAAGCCAGACACACTCTCCCTCCCGCCTCAGACTTTTCTTGAGTTCTTGCCTTGCTTTGTTTCCCTCTCCGTCTGCCCTTGCCTGGGAGAAGAATCCAAATGAATTCAACCTGTGGCTTGAATTTTGTTCCAGCTCCCTGTGGAGCCATATGGGGCTAAGACTGGACATGAACTACAACAACTAATGCTTAAGTAGCCCAAATCCAAGCCCACCAGTCAAACAGCTAGTCAACCATGGGGCCAATGGTAGCCAAGGTCTGAATCATATCAACCCTTTGACCTTTAACTCCCTGCCCGAGGTCCAGAAGTGGGTGTGCTCTATAGCTTTGTATGTGAGAGTTACCCCTAAATATATATTATCAAGTTCACCTCAGCAGAAAATCCCTTTCTGCAAAGGTTTGAGGGGAAAGTCTACTTTTGTAGAGGTGAGGGGTAGATGTTGGCAACCTCGTGTGTGTGTGTGTGTGTATGTGTGTGTCTGTGTCTGACTCTTATTCAGCACTAGATTTGAAGACAAATGGCCCAATTTGCATACCATGTTATGTACAGTATTATGTACACTCTACCAGCAGCTGTGTTTGAGAGAACCACATCCCTCTGGTCCTCACTCTGTCCATCTGTAAAATAGGGATAGTACTAAAATTCAGACCCACAGGACATTGGTAAGGATCACTGAAATAGTGTTTGTGAAAAGATAAAATGAAAATATGTTAGTTGTCTTTATGGTTAATAAGAGAAAGAAAGGTACACATCAAGAAATCACTGAAGATGTGGGCTGCTATCACAAAGCAAGCTAAAGAAATCAGATGGTACCAGGTTACCACAAAGACTAGCATCTGGGGTCGCAAAGGCTTGTCTTCAAACAAGCAGCCCACCCAAAAGGAGCATACCAAGATTTGTAAATAATAAGATACACCATCCTAGCTTGAATTCAGAAAACTCCATTTGCAGAAGGCTGTGGATGACTGAGAAAGCCCAGCATCCACTTGAATCCCCTTTAACCATGGAGCAGGGACGAGATTGATCATGCAGACAGACAGAGCGCATTGAGAGGTGGACCCATGCACATGTGGTTAGGTTTTCACCTGCTCAGTTTCTTCCCCTTACGTTCCTTTGTCTGGGGTTCTTCTCTGCCTTACTTTGATTTTGTAGTTGGGCTGTTTTTTATTTTTGTTTTTGTATGTTTTTCAGTATGTAAAATCCAGGATAAGTATATCTGTAGAGATAGTCGCTGACTGGATTAGCAGTTTCTCAGGGTTATGGAGGGGAGGCTGGAGAGTTACTAATTATGAGTACAGGAAAGACGAAGTTGTTCTAAACTTGATTGTGGTAATGTTTGCACAACTTTCTTTTAAAATCAGTTTATTGGGGGCTCGTACAATTCTTATTACAATCCATATATTCATCCACTGTGTTGAGCACATCTGTACATTTGTTGGCTTGAACAACTTTCAAAAATCCGATTAACCATTGAATTGTGTGATGTGTGAATGATATGCCAAGCCAAGTACAAATCATGATTTCACTGCTTGGGGGCCTGTGTTTAAGGAGACCCCCTCCCACCATCCTCCAGGTCTTTGTACAACTCATGCCTCATTCACACGTTTGTAGTGAAGACAAAAATGAAATCATGTAAAATACACCACAGGACTTTGCACAAAGTAAGAGTCTAGTTAATGGAAGTGGCTTTTTCTATAGGATTTCTATTTTTTGAGTAAATAGGTAAGACAATACTTGTACACATCTGTGTCTCAGAAAGAAAAGATCCTAGAAGTGGGTTTTCCACAGCTCTCAGATGACTTTCATTTCCAACATTTCATAGTGCCAGAATATGGTGCAGCAGATCTGGGGACTGGGGGGTGGGGGGTGGGCGGGGGGAGAGGGGAGAGACGGAGAGCAGCTGACAACCTGCAGCTCAGAGATAGTCAGTCCCTGAAATTGCTCTGCAATTTGTCTCAGCGCTTTCATGTGGACTTCTTTTTTTAACCATACATGTGTCCTAAATATATAATTACATGGCAGAGTATAATGGCTCATTTAGAGTTATTGAGGCCTATTATATAATCCAAGAGGACCATGGAGAGGGGTGGTGGTGATTAACTTGAGCAAGCACAGATAGATGTTAGCAGATGATCTTTGGACCCATTTTCTTCTTGTCTCTCCCAAGCCTCCAAAGCACAAAGGGGTCGTTTCCTGCCTGGACAACTCGTGTACTTTAAATTGATGGAAGAGATCAAGGGAAACTCTGTGCAAAACTTCTTAAAGGCAGAATATGAATGTGTGTGAGAGAGTGTGTGTAGATTGTGTGCACTGCAGAATGCCAGAAATGGGTTTGCACATGGCAGGTGACCAAGTTTTAAAGAGAATGAATAGTTACTGCAAGTCCTGCCTCTCCCAAGGTCCCTTTAGGGGGCACCAACAGGAACCTATGAAGTGTGTGTGTGTGTGTGTGTGTGTAAACTCTTGGGGCAAATTGGAAAATAACTTTCTTCCATCAACCCTATTAGGATTTGCAATAGGATTGACCTGACCGTGATCTCATGGCAGAGTTAATCACCTTGCCAATATATCTCTGTTGATTAACTGATTGATTTGATTCACCCTTTTTGTCAATTTCCATTCCTCTTGGATAGTTTCTGTTCCTTAGTCAGGGCATTAGTTGCCATCTACTCAGAATCCACTATCTCATTCATTTCTAACCCGGAGGAAGGCCAATCCCGATGAAAGCTTTGATATCTGGAAATAATTGACTCCCAAGTCAAGCTTCACTCTGTGAACAGGTGCAGCAGGATCATATGATTGGATGAGGGGCTCGATGGTCAGCTTATGGAGGGACCCTTCAAAAAAATAATTGTGATCTTTTCATTGCATTTTCCTACAAACATTTGAAGCCCACATGTACTTAAAATAATTGTAACTGACCTGGTCAGCTATATAAAGTTCATGAAGAACTTCAGTTTACCCAAGAGTGATTTCACCTACCTAGGAGACAGCTGCATCCACCCCACCCCCCACCTTTAACAGAGAAGGGTCACCACCCCACAGGATAGGACAGGATGGCCCATGGCTGTTCTAACATGTGTGTGCTTGCTGTCACTACATAAACTCTCTCTACCAGACATGGTCCTCACCTGCCAAAGTTGGACTTCTATTTCAAGTATGCCCTGATTAAGTCACTGCACTTCTCTTTCTAGACATTCTTGGGGTTCCCAGATCACAGTGACTAACCCAAATCTAGAAGGCCACTTGGAAGTAAGTTGTTAATACCTTTGGGACTCTGGTTTGAATTGTGTCCCTCCAAAGGTTATGTTGAAATCCTAACCCCATGCCAGGGATGCCCCTTGTTTAGGAAAGTGGGGTGCTGCTTTGCAAATGGCATCAGAAAAGGAAGTCAAATGGAATAGGGTAGGTTCCTGATCCTAGACCTCTTTGATGGAAATTAGTAGGGCAGACTGATACAGTCACACACAGAGCAAAGACAGCATGTGAGATCTGCCTACACACCATGGAGTGCTCCAAATACCCGGGACTACAGAAGCTGGGGGAGGAAAGACCCTTTGCCTCGAGTCAACACTGAGAAAATGGTGAGGAAAAAGAGAAAACACAGGGGTGACATTGAAAGAACATAGCCCTGACCTCAACTCCTAGCCTCCAAAACTGTGAGAAAAGAAATCCCTGTTCTTAAACATCACTCACTTTGAGGCACTTGATTACGGCAGCCCTAAGATGTACACCAAACGTTTTTTTTTTTTTTTTACTTCTATCAAAAATTAAGTCTGGGGTCTATGGAGCTACACTCTGCATAGACTGTTTTCCTGAAGCCTCCAGCTTTCTTGCTATCTCTGAGAAGGGAGTATAGATGTAAAGATGGTGGGGCACCCAGGAACAACAAAGGTACTAGGTCATTGCAGGGAAGTCATGGACAAGAAGGTTTGTGTCTGTCATTGAAGGAAGACTGCTCAAGAAAAAGAAACCTGCAGTGGGGCTCTCAGGTCACCATTGATTCGAATGGTCTTGTAGGATGGTTCAGAAAGTGGAACATGCCAGAAGGAGTAATGGAAGATGAAAGGAGAACATCTTATGAGAAAGGCTCTTGAAAATCATTCTGAGGATGCCTTAAAAGGTCTCAATTGGATGGGAATTTAGTTGGTATTCAGCTGTCCCTCACATACATAAGGACACTGATAGCATTGCCCTTCTCTTTCTCCAAGTACTTCTTGCTCTCCACATGCCTACAGATTCAACGCTCTGTTCCAGCTAGAACCCGCTGTTCCCTCCCACAGCGGAGCCCAACCCTGGAGCCAACAAGTCAGCAGCTTTGCACGATATGCTGCTGCAGGCTCTGATGGACTGGTCCCAAGGCTTGCCAACCTCTACCCTGCCAGGATTGCCACGAGCGGATGACCACTGTCCTGGTGCCCTGTGCTTCACCTCAGCTCCGAATAAGAAGGCCTCTTGTCTTTCATCATCCCTGCCTCTGTGCTTGTGTTTCCCTGTTTTCTCTACCAGGAACACTCTCTCCTGCCTTCCCATCTCCCAGGGCCCAGCTCAGTGCTGAGCTCCTCCCTGGACTCCCCTCGGCCCAAGACAACCAGATAGGACTGAACATTGCAGGACTGCTCACAAGCCTATTCATCAAGAAAGAGGACTGCCAGCTCAGCTCGAAGAATTAGGACACTGAGCTGTGTATTCTTCCAAGAGCATCCGTGTACAACTAATTGACCCTTTTGGGTAGGTTCTGTTATCACCTTCCATTCACAGTTCAGGAAACGCTGGCCAAAAAGGAGGTAAAGAACAGACCCAAGGCTATAGTGCAAGCAGCCAATCAGCTGACAGACTGACCTACAGCTGGCATTCGGAGCTGCAGCCAGCACTCAGGCCCCACGCCTGGTACAACCTCCCTGACCCTGAGGGACACAGGCCACAGTCTTGCCCTTCTATGCACCCTGTGCCTTTCTTCCAAGCATATGGCAAATGTTATGAGGGCAGGATCAGGCCCCGTGCTTCTCAGGAGGATGCAGGAGCATGTCAAGGAGGGTCTCACAGTGACCATTCCCCTCCTAGATGCATCCTGAGGACCTCATCAAAGCCTTCTTTGTTTTGCTTTAAATCCACAGAACCACCAGTATTTCCGTGCCCCTCTGGCTCACCCACAAATGCCAGACTTCCTTTCATTTGATATGCATCTTGGTCGCAAGAGAACAGCTTGCTCGTCACAAATTGGACAGGCGCTCTCCCATTCTGTGCACACGTCTTCGCCTTCTCCCCAAGTAGAGGAGAGAACTTCTCCGATTGGATATGTGACCCTGTGTGGGCAAGAACAATGACTTGCCAGTTAGTTGCGTGCCAGAGTTCCCCCATGTCAGTTGACCTCGGAAGTGAGCAAAGGAATGAGCCACAGCACTGGCTGGCAGCTGAGGGACCGGAGCTGACAGAGCTTCTTCAGCAGAAGTGAGCCAGCGGGGGCTGCGGTCATCGGCAGGAATCAGAAAGAACCACAGTGGATTCTATGGCTTCCAAAGAGACACGATGAGAGGAAAGCAAGTCAGACCAAGACAAACAAGCAAGCCCTTCTCAGTCAATGGGCTCGGAGAGTTTGCTCTGCAGTTGATCCGGCACATCCCTCCTCTGTAGCTGCCTCCATTTACCAAGTTTAATTTGATCCCATCAGAAAAGTAGCATGAAAATCCAATTGTATCCCCAATATCCCTCTGCCCTCACGGCGGACTTCTCCCTTGACCTCTACTTGACATTTGCTTCATCATTTAATTTACCTCCTCCTATTTGCCTTTCCCTCTCTTGTTTACCTGGATCCCAATTGGATTTAGCAGCTGAATTTTCATTACTGAAGTCAGAGGTCTGAGGAAGGTATATGAGCTTTGAATTCCTGCCAGCAGGGTCTGGTTTGTTCTACTTCATTCACCATAAAATCATGAATCAGCCTGGTCCGGCTGACCTAGTCCAGTTACTACAGGCATTAGCAACGGGGGAAAGATTCATAGATATGGAAAGGAACTAATTTCCCTGCTAAACTCCTCTCACCCTCAAGGACAAAGCAGAATTGCACTCAGCTCCTCTTTGTCTGTGTCCAGTTAGACACAAACAGCGGAGCCAGGGTAAAACCATGCAGCTGGTGCTCAAACCTGTGCCATCCCAGCCTCCCCTTGGGAAGCACAAATGGATGGTGGCAAGCTTGTTGGTACCCAAAGAAACAAATTGCTGCTTGCCCCTGCTTCACCTTCATGCCAGTTAGTATGCTCGAGTGCACTGTGGGGACACTGTGTGTTTTGAATAGCAAGAGGAGCCCTCGTGGTCCAGGCATTGCTCGTTGGGCTGCAATCCGCATGGTTGGCAGTTCGAAGCCAGCAGGAGCTCTGAGGGAGAAAGACTGGAATTTCTACTCCCATCTCAGAAACCCACGGGGGGTCACGTTGAGTCAGCATCGACTCGGTGGCAGTGAGTTAGAATTCCTAATCTGAGACTGTGACCGTTGGTGGGGGGAGAAAAGCCAACATGTAACCCACAGGGCCAGCAGCACTCTTTCACCAACACACATGTCCCTTCAATATACTGTATATACTAGTGAGTAAACCAAGTTTTTCCTCACACTCTTTAATGCAGTTTTGGTGGTAAAATTAGGTGCCTCGACTGATATTTGGGTTGGCTTATACTCAAGTATGTACAGTACCCTAAATCTCTATGGAAAACAGTGCTTGCGTGAACAATGACAATGTGAAATCGTAAAGAATTCTTTTTAACCAGGGTTTAGAAGCAGGGCGTCACTTTTGCCACAGCAGACATGCATCGACATCGAACTGTACAGGTTAGAATTGTGTGTACAGGGTAGAACTGTGACCTTTCAAAAGGCCTGACTTCTGAGGCAACTCTGAGTAGCTTCTGGTCTAGGAGGGAAAACGCCCCAAATTCCAACATATTGTCTCGTTGGCTGCCATGGAGTCAGCTCCAAGTCATAGTGACCCCACGGGCCCAGATAAAACTGCGTCTGTGGGCTTTAAAGGCTGTCCTTATCTATCAGAGCAGGAAGTCTCATCTTGCTGCCCAGAAGTTTCTCCTGGTTTCAAACTGCTGATCCGGTGGTGAGTAGCTCAATGCTTAACCCACTGTGCCACCACAGCTTTAGCAATCCCCTAATTTAGCCTTACACAGGACAAAGACAAGACAAAGACACATCATCCAGGTGAGGAAGACCATCTGCTTCAGGGCATCATGGTATCCATCTGACTGATTGTAGATGAAAGGAAATCATTTCAGTTCATCATTGTCCCTGGCAGGACTACAGAAGAGGGGAAGGAACATGACTGGACGTACCCACACATCACATAATTAGTTCTGGGATGCTTAGACCGCCTGGTACTTGGCAGTCAGGCTTATCTGTAGGCAGCTGGACATCCCTTTACAGAAGGGTCACAATGAAGAGACGAGCCAGTTAGGGTGCAGTGTAATATGAGGAAACACACAACTTTCCTCTAGCTCTTTAATGCTTGGTCCCCACTATCATGACCCCAATTCTACCTTACAAATAAGACTAGACCAGATCATGTAATGGGTAAAGATAAGATCTGAAAACACAGGGAATATAGGACAGAGAAAACCCTCAAGACCAATACTGAGAGTAGTCATACCAGAAGGGAAAGGGGAAGATGGGGGGAGAAGAGGGGGGCCAATCACAATGATCTACATACAATCCCCTCCCAGGAGGATACTCAACAGAAAAGTGGGTGAAGGGAGACATCAGTCAGTGAAAGACACATAAAAGTAATAATAACTTATAAATTTTCAAAGATTCATGTGAGAGGGAGGGGAGGGGGGAGGAAGGGGGAAATGATAAGCTTATACCAAGGTCTCAAGTAGAAAGAAAATGTTTTGAAAGTGATGATGGTAACAAATGTGCCTGACAGGATGAATGGAAGGATGGATGGCGATAAGATTTTTTTTTTTTTAAAGAAAAGACAATGGAACAGAGTCTTCAAAACTTTGGTGGAAAGTAATTTCAAATCTAAAATTCTGCACCCCACCTGAATATCAATCAAGTATGGGAATAGAATGAAGACATTTTCAAACAGACAAATTTTCAGAAAATGTGCCTCTTGCACTTTTGCTTAGGAAATACAGTAGGAAAATCAAGAGCAAGAACTCGACTGTAGAAGAGAAAGATATCTGGGTAGGTTTGGGAAAACCAAAGATCCATAGTCAGAGAAGTCTCGAGGTAGTCCCTGAAAGGCGATAGGTGAGAGGCTGCACAGGAATAGATCGCTGTGGACTCCGTGGCAGATTTAGCCAAGATGAACTTGATAGACTCTCTAGTGTGCTTAAGGATGTGGTGAGAGTTACACAAGGAGAAGAGAGTTTTGGCTTACCTGGTGATAGTGCACAGGAAACCAAGCCAACAAGGAAGCAGGAACCTGGAAGCCTGCTTTAATATGGTGGGCTCACATTGGAGCAATGAAAATTCAATGAATCCTCACCCTCTGGGGTAGATAATCAATCATGCCCCAAAATGAAAGGAAAGAACATTCGAGCAACATTGTCTTGCTGTTTCTAGAGAAATCAAGGTAAAAACCAAAAGAATCAGCTGAAAGAGATGAGAGCAGCTGTCTCTGGGGAAAGAAAAGTGAGCTCTTTGTGCATGTATAATTCTGATTTTTTTTTAATTTAGAAAACAAATAAATATAGGGAGGAAGAAAGAAGAGAGATAGGAAAAAGAGAAAACAATGCCAGTAACCAGGAGAGTGGTATGGTGTTTGAAGAGCAAGTCAACCAGGTCACATTGGAAACCTGTCATTCATTCCCACACTACTTTTAATAGATTTCAAACGCCTCAGCATTCAAGACCCCTTCCAAATGGAATGGAGATGGTTGAATGCATGGAAGTGTGGACTTGGCATCCAGGAAGGTGATAAAGGGCCCATCAAGGATGTCAATTCAAGAAGCAGAGCCAAGCAGTTCTCAAGGCATGAGAACCTGGGGTCACTTGGCAATGTCAGAATGCTTTCTGTATTTGTGTTTAGTTCCAAGTATCCATCCTTCCTGGGTATGAAGGTCTCATCTTCATGGAGTGCAATTCTTCCTTCAATTTAGCCTGGGCATAGAAATCTATTCAAACATTTACCCCTTAGAGTTACTGCAATGCCAAAGGCAGAGGCTAGCGAGGGCACGGATTAGCAAGAGTTCATATTGGCCCCCAGGTCCTTCCTTTCAAAGTTCCTTGAAGGGATTAAGAAAGAAAATGTTTCAGAATTTGAAAGTGTGCTACCAGGTAAGATATCAGAAATTTAATTCAAAATTAAAATTAAACACTCACAATTGGAATTGAGGTCAATTCCACTCGTAGGTGAATGGGGAGAATTTTAATTGCACTCAGTGATATACCAGAAATTCCATTCTTTGGAATAGCATATGTCTTGTAACAGTCATTCTTACTTACCATATTCCATGGGCTTTGAAGTGGGAAAACTACAGTCTTCTTGAACTACGGCAGAAGGACAGTAGAAAATAAGTACAGGGAGGAGCTTTATGGAATCAGGAAGACAAAGGATCCGATTGTGGGGAGGGCTTCCTTTTATAAAGCATTATGCATTTGTATCGATGACAGCCAGTAATTTTTGAAATCGTGTCCTTTGAAAGCATTCCAGCTCTGGCATGTAATTAAAAGTAGTAAGCTGCTGTATTGAAGACAATCTGTCAGGGTTGACTATGCCAGGAGGACCAGCAATAAGGGATGAATAACCACCCATTGGATCTCCTAAGCTGTCCATCACGGACCCCGTCTGGTGAGAGGGCAGCGGAGCAGACACCAGCACATCATAGCAAAAATAAAAAATGCTCCTCTCCGTCTGCTCAGGCACACACAATGGTGTAGGCATCACAAAGTCTGTTGTCACCATAGTGGCAACAATGCTACCATAGAAATGACTGAACAGACTGGCGTTCAGACAGATGCTTCTGTGTTGAAGAGAAGGAAGGAAAGGAGGTAAGGGGAAGTGTAGGGGAGAACCACACAACAACCACTCACCTTGAGTCAACTGTGTTTTATGGGGACTTTTCTTCACTAAAGATTTTTTAAAAATCAAATGTCCTTCTCTAGTTTAGAGTATTTATGATGGTAGAGATGGTGCCAGAGTGAGCTCCCTGGCCATGAAGCAAGAATATAGAGAAGAACCATCAAAATTGGTCTTTGAATGCTGTGAAATAGTCTGTGGAATATGACAAGCTTCAAAACATTTGTGGGGAATTCCATTGTCCACTCCTTCCATTTTTCCACAAATTTTTTCAAGGCCCTTTGCATAGTACATATATTACTACATAGTCAAGCATTATTATAATATGAGTATTCCCCTTAACTCACTAAGAAAACAAACTAGATTGTTAGCTCACCAATTGGAAAATCATTCTATATTCTTGGAACAAACGCATTTTAATCAGGATTATGTTTTGAAGTAACTCTATGAACCCCCTAGGTGTGTATTGGTTATGTGCTGGGCTGCCAGGTCAGCAATTCAAACCACTAGTCACTTCCAGTGAGAAAGATAAGGCTTTCCCCTTTCATAAAGAGTGCAATCAGGGCAGTTCTTCCTTGTCCTACAGGGTCACTGTGAATCACAGTCAATTAGATGGTAGTGAGTTTGGATTTGGGGTTATTCATAAGCAAAATTCATCTTCAGATACTGTCAAAGTGCTGCTGTTGGCATGCCATCTTTGATAAAGCATGAAGCCTACAGTCCCTTTATAAAATGGAAATGTCTTCAATCTCCTTCTATATTCTGAAATACTATGATGCAATGAGAATTTCTATTGTATGAACTCGTAATACTATAGAACCAGCCCACAAAATGATATGTAAGCACTTTGCACTACTGTGTTAGTTTGGCTTTTTTAGTCATGTTTTCCATTATTCCTTGTTTTGCTGTTGTTTTGGTTGTTGTTCTTGGTGTTAGGTTTATTTCTATTGTTTTGGGGAACTCTTGCGGGAAGCTGATGCTGTGTTTAGATATTCTAATTTTAGTGCATTCATTTTAAAATTGTATTTTCTAGAAAGTCATTCATTTCCTCTGTGTGTCTTTTTAATTGGGGGGCTCTTAGAACTCCTCTCACAATGCATATATGCATCCATTGTGTCAAGCACATTTGTACATCTGTTGCCCTCATCAATTTCCCATCTGTGGTTTTTTCCTACTCTTTACCATGAAAATATACATTTCACCTCTGTGCCATTTGCCTCAGAGAATTAGGTGTCTCTTGAAAAATGACTTTGTCTTCTACGGCACCCTAGTACGACCGCAGTGCCGGATCACAGGTATCAGGTGAGCACAGGCCCAAATTGTCCATCATGAGATGATGTCTGTCAGACCCATCAAATCATAACTCCCAACAGGTTCACCGACAATCCATTTGACAATGGAAATGGCACGCCTGAAGGACCGACCACAAAGCCCAAGAAAGGTCCATGGACTGGTAACCTACATCTCAATGTCAACTCCCACCATTAAACCACACCCTCCCCCTCCAACCTAGACTAGCTGGGGGGTTCTGTTCTGACCAGCTCAAAAAGAAGGGAAAATGTCTGAGCTGGGTTTCTAACTGTGTTATTATAAGGCAAAGTTGAAATAACTGAGGGTGTTATTGAAAGGTTTTGTTGGGGAAAATTCTTCTAGGAGCAAGTTTGGGGCAACACAGTTGGAGATCTATTTTGTGTGGAAGTGAAAGTGTAGTTAGTTACTAACTAGCTTGTTAGTAACCTAGGAGGACAAAAGACTATGTTATGAATTGAACTGTGTCCCTACACACACACACGAAAGAGTACTATATTGAAGCCCTAAAGCCTGGACTTGTAAACGTGACTTTGTGTGGGGAGTTCCAATCTTCCTTGGGTGAGTGTGCTAGTTCACAGGAGTGTACATTTACTCCCTTCTTCATTGTGTCTTTTAAAAGGGGGCTGGGCATGGGAGCACACATACACATGGAGAAGACACCTGCCATGTGGTGATGGAGACAAATGCACATGTCACTAGCAAAGGAAGCCCAAGGATTGTTAGCCCCACAAGAAGCTGAGGAAAGACCAGAGACACTTCCTTTCCAAAGTCCCCAGAAGACACCCCTATGGCCCACATCAGATTTGAACTTCTGGTGTTCAGAGCTGTGAAACAATACATTTCTGTTCTTCAAAGTCACTCACAATGCAGTATTTTTATCATGAAAGCTCTAGGAAATTAAGGTGTATGGGAAGCTAGGAAGGAGATATGAGATAGAAGCATATAGGTGGGCTTTTGGGAGTGCACTCAGAGGACAAAATTTTTTGTGTAACATATGGATACCCAAAAGTATATGCATCAAATGGGGCACTAAACAATCAAGCAGACAAAATGATTGGGGCAACTGGTATCAGTCAATTTCTGTCCTTGTTCATTCCATTGATACAATGCTCCCAAGGACCTACTGTCACAGTGGCAGAGAGGGACCACACGTAGACCCAATACCTCGGATGCCCTGGGGCTGGACTCATTGCTGTTTGCCACTGGTTTCCTATCAAGGAGAAACAAACTGATGCTGAGCCTTCAACACGGCAACGTGGGTTTCTTCAAGGAAACCAACTCGCGACGTGGCGCAAGTTAAATGCATTCAGTCTTTCCCATTCTGAAAGGGCCAGTGATTATGTCTCAGTGGTAGAATCCTGTATGTATACACAGCATGGGCTTGCCCTTTTCCATCACAGGGCTTCACGTCTTATCACCATGACAGCAACCTCACTGGATAGCAAAGGAGACATCAGGGCAGGTCTGTGACCATGTGGCCCATTGTCACACAGTATACTACACTCTCCAGAAGTTGTTTGCTTGATGATGTGTTAGGACAGCCTGTTCTCTTTTGCCAAAATCTAGAGCAACACTGAAAAAACAAAGGCCTGGCATCGAAATCCAACGTGATGGGCACCCCAAAGCAGGCACTACTCTTTTTTCAGCTGCAAGTTGAGCAAAACTGGTATGTCTTTGCAGCCCAGTGTCATCAGATTGGCAGAGATGGTGGGCTGAGTGGGAGAGAAGACAAAACAGGTTTGCTTGAGACAAAGAGGAACAGTGGAGAGGAAGGTGGGAGACCAAAACTAAGACTACGTCCAGACCAAGATCACACTAGAAAGGGTCAATGGCAAGATGGTCTTCATACTGAGCAAAGACTCTGGGTGTAAGAAGGAGTTCAGATGGTTGAATCTTCTTTGAGGGGTCCTGGGGCAAAGGGACTCACCTCTAGAACTAGCAGTATTTGGAACCCTGATAAGCAGGTACACGTTGAGGACAGCAGTTTGGATCCATCAGCTGCTCTGTGGGAGAAAGATGAAGCTGTCCACCCCTGTAAAGAATTAAAGTCTCAGAAACCCAAAGAGGCACTTCTACTCTGTCCTAGAAGGTCTCTGTGAGTTGGAATCAACTTGATGGCTGTGAGTGAAAACAGTATTGATGAGCTTGAAAGAACCCTCAACAGTGCAGTTTTCTTTTTCTTTTTTTTTTGGGGGGGGGGGCAGGGAGGGGCATCACTGCACTCTGGTGGGAGTGGGAGGCCAAGCCTTGCTCCTGGAGAACTGCTGCTGGATTTGAACCACCAAGTCAGTGGACCACAATCCCACACTCAACCACTACACCACCAGGGCTCAGCCCCCAGCTTTCTTTAGAGGCACATCGTCTCAGCTCTCTTCCCTGTGAGTCCCCAACACGTCGGGAATACACAGTCTTCCCATCCACTTCCATCATCAGGAGGTCCTATGAGTATTTGTGGTTTTCAACCCTGGATCACAGTAAATTTACTTGGTAATCTTTAACTACCTATAAATAAGCTACCATTTCTAATGGCTCTGGAAATGATCACATTAGAATATCCTGGATAGTGTGGGAAAAACTGTGGCCTAGACTCAAAATCATAAGTGAGACCAGGCTTACTGTTCATAGAGAGACTGGTGGCACCCCAAAGGCTATGGCCCTCAGTCACTATTCAGGCCTAGAACAGAACGCACCCCTGTGTTCAAGGAACCAACCCCCTAAGATCAGAAAGGTGGCATTTACCCAAAGGCACAGTGCAGTGGGCTAGGAAAGAAGGAGGAATGGGAACAAGAAGCACAAGGAGGAAGTAAGACATGTGCTGGTGGTCAAGAGCACTGCAGTGGATGATTTGAAACAAAATGCGTATGAATTGTTGAATGTAAAAATGAGGATCCATTCTGTCAACCTTCACCTCATTCAGAATAAAACCATTTTCAAATAAAAACATGTTCCTAAGGAAACCGATCAAATCCAACACCCCTAAGTGGGGAATGTTCCCCAGGGCAAACCTAACCAGTGACTAGGATGGGAATCCTCCATGTTCTTTCGCTACCCGGCTGTCCTGGCCTGTGGAAAAATGGGTGGAAATGCAACTTATTGACCTTGAACTTGAACTAAAGATGTCCTAAGTCTCCCTCCCACCCTCGAGGATCTATGATAATGAGCCTGGTCCCCTGGGGACAACACTCAGACATTTGAGCATCATAATCATCTGGGGAAATTCTTGACACACAGATGGCTGGGCCCCACGAGGACATTTCTGATTCACTGGGTATGGGATGGGACCATAAAATTTGACTTCTACCAAGTTCTTAGAAGAGGAGGGCATTGGGGGTGTCAGGAGACCACACTTCAAGAATCGCCTTACTCTATCTTTATGATTCTAATTTTCCAAAGTTCAGCTGTCTTTGTGACTCTGTTCTGAGCCCTCCCATAGACTCTTCAGTGATGAACTCCTCTTTGCCAAGCATGTTTTCCCTTGACTGCCCAGCTCCGAGCAGAAAGCTAGGATGCGTGTGCAATTGTGCTGGGTCAGCCTGCTGTGAGGGCCTTGGAGAGCTTTGCCTGCTTTCCTGTGGTTCTGTGTTGATGATTCATGGTCTGCTTTCCTCCAGCTTGATCCTTAGATCTTTTCCACATAAAGTCCTTCTCTAACTTGTGCACAAATCCCAAGAATGACATCCCACAAACAACACCTAAATGTGTTCCCTCACTGAGATGGACTTTACACAGATTTATTTTCCCTCAGTGAAATGGATTATAGGCATATATATGTTTTTCCTCCTAAGGCACTTATTTTATTCATAACCTGGATGGAAAATATGAAACACATACCCTTCCAAAACAAGGTAGGATAATAAATGACTACTGATATCTCGAATTGGAAGAAATTGAAATAAATTGCTTGGCACCCATTAGTTGATTCCCCATGCACCAACGTTTCCATCTGATGTTCTTTTCCTGCATAGGAAGAGCCTTCATTTTCACAAAATCAAACCTCTAACTATATTCCAAGTGGCAAGTCCAATTCTTCCAGCCTCGGTAATGCACTGCCCTGGCAGTTCGAGTTCCTTTCTGAATTAAACATAACTGGTTTCCAGCTATCTGTTTCTCAAATGTTCTTCTCCTGACTCTCAGCCTCTTAACTGCTTTGTAGTTCTTCCTGTTGGAACACCAGGCCAGTCCTCATCGTGTGCTTAGTATGGCAGAGGAACATGGCCAGACAAGGGGACGCTTAAGTCTCACACGTTTCCATAGGAGACGTTTGACTGCGTTGTAAGGCACTGATTCTCACGAGGATAATGGCACCTCCTGTAGACTGACCCTCACAGAAAACCCAGCCAAGATGTCCTTTTGGCAAGTCCTCATCTAAACCTGGCATGCATGGAGAATGCCAGTGAGGACTCGCTCATGCTCTGACACCTCACACCACAACGACACAAAACTACAGCTCAGAGGGACTGGATGCGGGCATGCGCCCTGACCAGCTTTCTCTGATTCCCCACAATGGAACCAGAGTCTAGTCTAGAATCAGCCCCAAAGCCCAGGCTGAGATCCGCCAAGCCCTGCCCCCACCAGCCAAACTCTCAAACCAAAGAAGGCTAAATAATTGGGGAGCTACTCCTCTGGGGCACCCCACCCCCACCCTCACACGTTGAGTGCATCCAGATCTCTGAGCTCACTAAGTAGAGCCCGATGCGAAATCTTTTGCTAATGTAGGTAAAGCTTCATAAATCATTACCATAGTAATAATAGAGTTCTAATGCCTGTCGTTGTTTATTGTCAGGTGTCATCAAGTCGATTCTGACTCACAGGGACCCTAGGTCCAACCAACTGACACGTTGCCCGGTCCTGCACCATCCTCACACCCGGGACAATGTGTTCATCACGGCAGCCACCTTGTCCATCCACGTCATTGAGGGTCTTCCTCTTTCTCCACCAGCACAACAGAAAAACAAGCATCTATTTTACAATGCAAGAGTCGAAGAGGCAATGAGGGTCTGCAAAATATGCTGAAGGGAAACAGTGGGGCATGGGGAGCACTTGATCGAACCAGCATGGAAAAGCAATAGCTGGAGCTCAGCCCCAGGCCTGCGCCTCTGAAACTGGTGGCACGGTGAGCCGCTCCATACCAAATCTACAGTTCAAGCCCACTCACCACTCCTTGGAAGAAAGATCAGGCTGTCTTCTCCTGTCCAGCTGCCCAGTCTCAGACAGCTTCTGGAGCAGGAACACTGCCCAACAGCATCATGGAGTCAGAGTTGGCACAACAGCAGTGGGTTGGTTGTGTTTTTGTAACCGGAATGCACTGGCAGGTGGCCAAGCAGGGCACACTGATCCAGCAGGCCCTTGGGATGATGGGGTGAATAAGGATGACACAGCTTCCAAGGGCAGCTCCTGAACTCCAAGCAACCTGGAGCAGCACCCCCAGAATATCCTGATGCCATAGGAAGTGCTCGTCCTCTGGCCTCAGTCAAACACTGCTTCCTCCCCTAGCAGCTCAGCTCATAACAAAGGACACTTGTCTGGATTAACAGAGAACTGAGCCAGGACCAGCCCACCTTCAGAGAAAATGTGCCCACCTCACTGGCAAAACCCTGGGGCTCCTCTCCAGACACTGTGGGCTCTGCAGAAACAGAAAGAAAGAAAAAACAATAATAAAGGTATAGCCTTCAAGGTATGTGTATCCATGATTATAAACCCATGACATCAGGTCCAATTGAAGATCAAGTATAGTTTTAAAATGGGGAAAAGAAAAGAACCTTTCGTTTACAGTCAGAGCCAGGAAGAGAGGCAATGGTGACCTTTATTTTGGGAAAGAAGGAACACCTCATCTCAACCTTTCAAAGTCTACAACTCTCATCTGGTTGACGCGGAGTCCTTCAGACCCAGGTGGGCCTGGAAACCTGCCCTGTGATGGTGCCTCCCCGGAGATCCACAGAGATCACGGCTGGTCTCTGGGTTAAAACTGGATGTCCCATTGAGGAGCTGATACCAAGGGCTCAAGTAGAATGATGATGACAACAAATGTATAAAGGTGTTTGACACAATGGATGGATGGATGGATTGTGATGAGTTGTATGAGTCCCCAATTGAAGAAGAAGAAGAAGAAGAAAGAAGAAACCTTTGAAAAACAGAAACAAACAGGAAGAAAGAAAGAAACTAGACATCCTCATGTAGCCACATCTTGGGACTATCCTATTAGTCCTTTCACATATAAACCTTGTCTCTAAAACATCAGCCCTCTCACTGACAACCACAATAATGGGTCCCTGACTTTCCCCATGTCAGAATCCCATTTCCTGTCAGGTGTCCTAGCCCAGGAGGATCTGACTTGATGAGTTCAAGAAGAACTCAGCATGGCGTACAGACCTACCATGGCATGCCAAACCAGGAGGGAAACAAAACACGTGGAGGAATGCATAAAAGAACTGGACTACAGGACTGGCCCCAATCAGAATGAGACTGACCCCCACCCCGGGAGTGTGTACTGCAGAGAACAACACCGGACCTTGAGGAGGGGGGAACCACCCTACCACACCCAGACAGAAGCAAACCAAGGTGGAAAAGGAGAAAGGGGCAGTAGGCCTAGATTCCATGTGGGCACGCCACGCCCAGAGGATGAGGTCCCTGTGTGGAGTTGCTAAGGCACAGAGAGGACTGTGGCACTTCCAAAAAAACTCAAGACATGCTGCCCCCTAACTGGCGAATATGGAGATAGGGGACAATAATGAGGATACACCATGGGAGACAGTGTGGCATGGAGCAAAGCAGATAAACAATTAAAGAGCCACAGAGACCCCTAATTAGCCCCAATAATGGACTTCAGGCTAGGAGGGGCAGCCGCTGGATCTCCCTTAGGACTGGGGAGGAAGGGGCTCATGGGGACCAGCAAACAGACCTGGGCCTATGTAGAGTTTTATGGAGTTGTTTTTTTTTTTTCACTTCATATGGCTCTTCTCCCCGTCTCTGTAACTTCCCCCAAATGAGGGGTGAGACTACGCAGGAAGAGCATGCATGACACAAACAGAGGGGGTGAGCCCGTTTCCGTCACCAAGCCCTTGGCTATCAGGATGAGCCAGCTTTGAATTGGGGACAGAGACAGGGCAAGCCCAGGACCATTGTGAGCGGAATATGGTCAAGACCTGTCTGAAGTGGGAGAGGCCAAACCCGGGGCTACCAAAGGCCACCACAAGGAGACAGGATGGGGGAACAGCACCCGAATTGTGGGACCGTGAAGCACAGCAGTGGCTGGCTTCCTGGCCCAAAGAGATAGCAGCAGGCCAGGGGCCGCCTGGCCCAGATGCCGAGTCCCAAGAGACAGACCTGGCTGCAGGCTGAGAAGAGGTGCTGCCGGCACCTGAGACTGAGCTCTTCATGTATTCTGATCCTGGATTAAGGGAGCCTGCTACTCCCCTAAGGACCCCTGCATGGTGAGTAGTGTCTGGGAGTTCTGTGAGTCCTCTGGCCTGAGTTCTGGAACCCAGCAGAGATGTCCAGTGTTGTACGTAGAACAGCTGGGGTCAGAAGCAGTAAAGACAGATGTAACATGGAGACATATCTGACCCCTGCCTCAAGGCAATGGAGAAGCTTGAGAAGGCCAGGTGTGGCCACGTCCAATCTGTTTACTGCATCGCTGCAGCACAAACTTTGCAAAGACCCCTAGTAGGCGGCCCTTCCCATCTACCCACAAGAAGCGATGCTTGAGAACAGCAGCCCGAGAAGGGAGAGGTTCTCACTCCAGCTATCTAACTCCCAACAGTGCCTGGTGAGGGCTTCGGCAAGTTCCTTACCTCCTTCCCAAACTCAGGATAAATTTTTACAAATAGGCAAACGAGGAAGCCTAAGTTGTCCTTTTGATTTATACCTGTAATGACACTGGAGCCTGAAATACTTGTGTAATTGGATGATGTTCCATCAGTTATAGGTGCTTTGAGGTGAGGCCTAAATAGATAACCACTCTCCTACCAGAAAATAAAATATATCAAAATGGAATAATGTGGTATTTTCGCGTGAGCAAATGATGGCGTGATTTGCAAGTGTCGTGCTTTGGAGGGCATGAGTAATATTCTCATTTTTCATAATCCACCAGCCAACCTGGAACCCAGAAGTCAGCTCTCTAGGCAAATGAGGTGAGCGTCTGTAGCTAAACATGCCAAACCCCTCGAGCATGTCTCCTTGAGTTATTTAGACTGGATCACCCACACATGCTGATGGTTTCCTCTTTGGCGTTCATTACCTCGTGAGTCAGCTCAGTCCTCAGGCAGCAGCTGCAGAAAACACAGCAGAGGCTGCTTTCATGGGGATGAGCGCTCTGTAAGCCGAGCACATCCAAGAATAAAGAAACGACCACCCACAATGTCCTCTCAAGACTCCAGAGGCCCTGACTAGATGCAAAGGGACCAACCCCGAATTCCAGTCGGCTCATTAGGCTCACCCCAAGAGAAGCGAAATCTGAGATGTGGCGATTTCTCCAGGGAACTTGATGGCCTGGAAGACTGATGTACACTCTGCCCAGCATCAACCTCCCAGACACCACCAACAGGTCAGCAGCTCTGGATTCTTCAGTGCATAAACCAGGTGTCCTCGAGAGTCTCCACAAATGCAATCCGAAGACAGCGGACGCTGAGTGTCACGAAAATCCAGGAAATCCAAGCGGACTCCCACCTCCCACAGCCATGCTCGAATCCACTCTCCTCATCTCTGCCCAGCCCCCAAGGCCCTACATGAGGAATCCATCTGGTTACCCTTGCCCGCCCCCTCCCCAAAGGCTTTTTACCCCAAAGCAGCTCCCCAAAGAGCCACTCTACCCAGCATCCAGCCACACCCAAACAAATCGCTCCCCTCCAGAGAAATTCACTTGCCACCTGCTAGAAAGAAAAAAAAAATCTCTCATTGCTTTGGAAATATGTTGCAGTCTCCAAAGAAGTGAACTCAAGAAACCAAAATCTTACAGGAGGTGCAGTGTAGCACTCTGACGAGGTTACCTTTTGCCACATGCAAGCTGGCCTCAAATGCCATAGCTTCCCACAGTGAGACTCGGGCATCCTCGTGGTTCCACGGGCTACCTGGGTCTCTGCTAATTACCTTGGTCTCATTTGCAAGGGCACATAACTGGCTGTCCCTGGGTCCCTCCACGTGACTGCTCCCATCCAGGTGGCCTCTCCTCCCACTGCCTCAGGGTCATATTCTAGTCTCAAAAGTTCCGGTGGGTCCCTCCCACCACACCATAGACATCAGAGCAGCAGACCAGGCCAGATTTGAAGTGGGCAGGGTGTGGTGGGCTTTACTTCTTGACAGGAAGATTCGCAAAGTCACATTGCCAGGGGACAGCTGTACCTGAGCAGCAATAATTGTAGGCTACGCTTTGCATTTTACCACCAAACTCTGTTTATTATGTTTATGCCATTTTTTAAATTCATGTTTTTGTGCCCCCCCCTCCCCTCTCCTCCCTCTTTCTCTCTCTCCCTTTCGCACACACACCTCCTCCTCCACACTGACTAGACCGGCCTATGCCCAGTGTTTCTTCAACTTGACCCAACTCTACACACATAATCTAGCACAGTGGTCCTCAAACTTTTAAAACAGGGGGCCAGTTCACTGTCCCTCAGACCATTGGAGGGCCGGACTATAGTTAAAAAACAAAAACAAAAACTGTGAACAAGTTCACAGCGGGCCTGGGATGAGTCAGCTGCTAAGCAGGACAGGCAGCTGCAGCAAAAACACCCAGGGGCCGGATAAGTGTCCTCGGTGGGCCACATGTGGCCCCTGGGGCTGTTGTTTGAGGATGCCTCATAGCAGATTCTCCTCACAGTCCTGTGGACAGAATCAGTAAAGACCAACACTTGGTCTATGACCTCCTGTCCCCTGAAACCCTGCCCTCCCCCTACCCCACCCCCAGGATTGTGTGTTTGGGCAGCACTTCTCCAGGAGAAGTCCAATAAGCTCGAAGATCAGGGAGAGTCTAGGACCGGGCCACCCAGTGACGGTGGTAAGCTCATCGGATGGGCAAGGAAGAGAACCAGTGAGGAAAGAGGGGCCAGGGAACAAGGCAGCAGGCAAACTCGAAGCTCTATTTCTCAGTGGGCTTCAAGAGGGACCTGGAGCAAGCAGTGAGACATTGAAACTGAGAGCACACTACGACAGAAACAAGGAGTTCATGAAGAGAAGCTCTTGTGGAGCCATGCTTACTTGAAGGCTATGTCCGTTCATTATCATCTGCGTTACAGATATGCGCGAAAAAAAATCTAGATGAAGAAAAATACAGTCTCAAGTGCTTTGCTGACATACATTTACCATGAGTCAGTGTGAGAGTTGAATTTGGTGTCAAAACCATGATGGGGGATGCTGGGAGCAGCCAGGCAGTTGTGGGAAGACCAGGGTGGAGTGGGGTGCAACCGTTATTCAAATCACAGCCCTGTGATGCTTCTTGGAGTGGGGTGGGGGCAGTGTAAACTACTGCATAGACACAGAGACACTGTGGAGAGCTTCTTCACTTTGTCTGCTGGGTCTGAATCCTACACTGTGTACATCGACTTCTGGTTGTTTGCAAGCCATAGTGCTTGCTTAACCTGGGAACTATCCGTGGCTTGACATGTGACCTACGGACTTTGGATTCATTCACTGCTGCATCTAGAAGCCTGACCTAGTGGCATCCACTAGCCTGTGGTCTTCTTGCCTCTTGTTTCTCCATCCTGGTTCATCAGCCTCCAAAACTACAAGAATCAAGAGATGTTTCCAGGTTCCCTTGACATACCTATATCATCTCTATCACTGTATCTATCTAGATCAGTGGTTCTCAAACTCCCTAATGCCATGATCCTTAAATACAGTTCCTCATGTTGTGGTGACCCCAACCATAACATCACTTTGTTGCCACTTCATAACAGTAAGTCTGCTACTGTGGTGGATTGTAATGTAAATATGTGATATGCAGGATGTATTGGGTGACACATGCTAAAGGGAGGTTTGACCCCCAAAGAGGTCACAACCCATACCTAGATAGATATAGTACAGGTATGGGTATGAGTATGGGTTTGGGTAGGGGTAGGGGTATAGATAAAGATATGGCTAGTTTGATCGATCTCACTGAGTTTGCTTCTCTAGAGAACCCAGCCTAACATAATCACCTGGGTAGAAAAAAAAGAGCACTATTAAAATATATGTACAAGGGAACCTAGAAATTCCATTGAAACAGCCAAGTTAATTAACTCAAGAAATTTCTGCATTTCCCCACATCAGTATAGGCATGGCCTGAGAAACTAGAAGATGAAAGTTTCCCCAAGGAAAAGCCCACTAATAAAAAGCCATTAACCTATGTCCCCCTCAAAGTCTGAAACTTACACAAGAATGGAACCATTTCCTGTGTGGCGCTCCAGTGAGGCTCTGCGTTCACGTTAACCTGGCTGGCCACTGCAGAGCTGCCTGGTCTGAAGTCTTGAAGATGCAAACAAACAAAGGGGGCTCCAGCTGCCACCTCGTGAGGGGGAGAGGGGAACCAGGACTCGGAACAGGCACGGGAGACAGGAGGGGGTTGCTCCAACAGGCAGGTTTAGAAGCTGTGTTTTTGAGGACTTTTTTTAAAGCACTGTTTGTTACATTTCTATTTTTAAATTAATGACATATACTTGATCAAAAATGCTAAAATGCTATTTCCAGCAAATTGCACAGATAATTAAGTCTAATTTCAAGATGTTTGAAATAATAGCCATAAATCTTCACGGATCCTTGTATTCAATCTATATTGAAAAGGCATTTAAATGTTATTTTAATACAGATTTCTGTTCATCTCAGTGAGTTGTTATGAGTTCAGTTAAGTAAGACTATGTCTACACAGAATGGGAAAAAGAAAAGCATTTGGGTAACGAGTATTATTATAATAGGTTTGTCCTAATTACACATATTGTTGCTTGAATTTTTACTGCTTTTTTCCTTTTGGGGACTCGGAATCTCTACAGGAATTTCCCAAGGTATATACAGTCAATTTATATAGGGCCAGTAGTTATTAACCAAGTAATGATTGAGACAAGATGGATTGGTGAGAACCGAGTTATTAACCGAGTTATGATTGAGAGGACACAGTTGGGCACAGTGGCTGCAACAATGGACTCGAACACAAGAACACAGTGAGGATCTGGCCCAGGGCTGAGCAGTGTTTCATTCGTTAGGTCACTTTGAGCTGGAACCTTGCAGAGGGCACCTAACAGCACCAACATTGTCCTTAATTTGGCAGCATAACCTAGCTTCCGCACCAGGATGAGGACAACCTGTGTGCAGGTGTGTATCTTTCCTGAACTCTCCGTGCCACTAAACCAGGGGTGAGCACTTTCCAGCTCTATAGACAACCCTGGAAGTCATTCATGCCAGCTAACCTCACACGCCTCTCCAAAGAGAAGCAATTCTCCTCACATTCTAAAACCAAACTCCCCAACGTCAAATCCATTCCAAGCCCTGGTAACTGTGGTAGTTACATAATTTCATATGTAATTTCATATGTAATTATTTCATATCAGCCTGAAGATACATAAAAGTATAGGGGTGGAGTCTAGCCTGTCAATCAGGTCACAGCCTGACGGTGATTCCTTATGGATGTGGCCTTCTCATAAGGAGGGTCCTGGGAACTTCCCTTCTCTCTGCCTTCACCTTCCTGCTGACTGACCCTGATTGTTGCCAGAGTCCTAAGACATTACCCCCTTCGGTAGAGCCACACAACTTGACACCCACCGGCCTGTGGAATTCCCGCACTCTGCATCACTGCATGTGGCTGCATGCGTCTGAAGAAGGACATG
Source organism: Nesogale talazaci (assembly GCA_004026705.1). Classification (NCBI taxonomy): domain Eukaryota; kingdom Metazoa; phylum Chordata; class Mammalia; order Afrosoricida; family Tenrecidae; genus Nesogale; species Nesogale talazaci. The sequence goes on along the minus strand of PVJH01004856.1, from coordinate 28,218 downwards.
TGGGCTTGTCCTGGTTTTATGAACTTGAGTTGGACCGGACTGGGCCTTTTGCTTGATATATAATGGCTTCTTGGTAGAAAGCTCTTTCTTACATGTAGATGAGTGTCACTGGATCTGTTTCTCTCGTCAACCCCGCCTCACACAGCGGTGGACCCTGACAGGACAGAATGACACCTGTAGGTTCCTGAGACGTAACTCTTTGTGGGAACAGAAAGCCCTGTCTTTCTCTTACAGAAAGCTTGGTGCTTTCAAGCTGTTGACCTTGTGGTTATCAGCCCAATGCGTCTCCTCTAGGCCACCAGGACTCCTTAGCCATCACAACAGGGAGAATTAAATATCCGACCAGTACGACTCATGTGAGATATTATAAATAAATCAAATGGTCCCTGCCAGAAGAGAAAGGTTCCCCGTGGTGCCATGGTGTGCCGTGGGTTAAACGTGGTGAATAACCCCAATCCACCAGGCATGCTGAGGGAGAGAGAAAGTTTGACTGTCTCAGAAACCCTAAGGAACATTTCTGCCCTGTCCTGTCAGAATTGACTCCACGATCGGAGTACACAGACCAAACTTACTCCTGGGCTTGCCAAACCAAGCCAACTTCATTGAATCTTGAATACCAGGAGCCCTGGTGCTTACGCATGGAAATGCTAAGCTCCAGGTCAGCCCTAGGAAGCCAATAGCTGCTGTCTGGGAGCAAAACGAAGCTTTCTACTCCTGAGTTATAGCCTCGGGAACCCACAGGGACAGTCTCACCCTGTCTTACAGAGTCTCTTCCAACTGGAATCCTATCGAGGGCTCGGATTTGGTTCCCGCTCTCTCTGTAGAACTGAGAGTGTGACTTCGTGAAAGGATAAGCCAGAGCTGAGCAAACAAATTCAATAAGCTAGTTAAACTCTCAGCTGTACACGCCCCATGTGAGGATGCATGTTTTAAATCAATAGCAATCAAAATACAAATGAATGATACCTCCCATGATGGTCATTTTATAACTTTTCTCTTCTTAGAGAGGCAACTGTATATACTTGAGTATAAGCCGAACAGAATATCAGCCAAGGCACCTAAATTTACCACAAAAACTGCATTTAGAATGTGTTGAAAAACTCAGCTTATTCACGAATATAAATGGTAATTCATTTTGCTGAAGTCATAAGAGGGCTATCATTTTAATTTGGGGGTTCCGTATAATGGTCTGTAAATAACAAAAAGGGACTACTTTGAGAAGCCAATCACAATATTATTGTGATTATTGCTGTAGGATTATATTAAAGATGCTTCAATGTATCTGCAAGTGTTTCCTTTAAGGTGTTGTTTGGAATGCAGGGAAAGGCACACTATCTAATAGACAATACGATAGATAGTTAGTGGATGGACAGTTCTGGAGGTATATTGGTTGCCTGTTGAACTGCTAGTCCCCAGGTCAGCAGTTTGAAACTATCAGCTGCTCCAATAAAGAAAGACTGGACTTTCTACTCCAGCAGGTCAGCAGCCCTTGTGATGTAGTAGTTATGCATTGGGTTGCCATCCACAGGGTTAACAGTTAGAAACCACCAGCAACTTCTTGGGAGAAAGACTTTCCACTCCTGTGAACAATTATAGTCTCAGAAACTCACAGGCGGGTCGCTATGCATCCGTACTGACTTTGTGGCAGTGAGCTGAGAGTTGAGTTGAAAGATTCACAGTCTCAGCAGCCCATAGGGGCAGTTCTATTCTGTCAACTGTGAATCAGAATTGACTCAATGGCAATGAATTTGGTTCAGGAGTTGTTAGACACAAACGGAACTGTTCATAGCTGCTGAGAAGTGCAAATGCAACTTAAAGGCAGACAAGAACAAAACTTGCTAATGATCCAGAGACTGTCTGTAGCGCAATTTCCATCAATCAGGTTTCTGAATAAATTATCATCCTCTCCCATACTCACAATGTGAATTTTAAAATCATATAAAAATAGACTTTAAAACACGTCTCTCACAATCTAAGCAAAGGTACAATGGAGGAGATAGAGAGCGAATAATGGAAATGCATCCCTAGAAACATAGCTGTTGAAAACGACCTTGGTCCAGGGCTCACCATAGCTCTGAAACTGTATGTGGTATGAAATGATACTTGATAGAGACATGACCCCTGCCTCTCTCGACCTCTGTAAGAAGTTGGGTAGAGGTGCTAAGTGAACTTGACCACCCACAGGCATACAGCCAGGGAAATGATGCTTACTGGTACGCTGATGTATGAATCCAGAATTGGCTCCATACTCTGTGTGTAAAGTGAAGTGGGTTATGGACTCCCGCACCACCCACTGCTGCCCAGCCCGTCCTGACTCACAGAGACTCTATAATACCAAGGAGAACTGCCACAATGGGCTCCCAAGGCTCTGGTTTTGTACAGAAGCAAAGGACCACATCATTCTCCCATGGAGTAGCTGGTAGATTTGAATCACCAACCCCTCAGCAGCAAAACCCTTAGGCAGCACAACACCAGGAACCCTTCATTCCTAGACCACCCAGGTGCAAAAAAAAAAAAGTGGCCTCTATTGTTCAATTAAAACTACTGTTAGATCATGTTATAAAACACTATATTCCGGCATGATTAGATCTCCCTATAAAGCCAATGTGGGTTTAATAGAAGTGGCAAGTTCCAAGTCTTGGAAGTTTCTAAATTTCTGTGTCAGATATTAGGCTGGCAGCATCTCCTGATTCATGTAGCTTTGAAGGCTGATGAATATAAGACAGAAAGAAGATAACAGACTGTGGCTACAAAGAAGAGTTCATCCAAGCTCAGCAAGTCTTATGGCAGGTCATTGATAACCCCCATGATCAGCAAGCAATATGGCAGGTCAATAGCACAGGTCCAAAAACCTGATGTAGAGGTGACAGATACAGAATCTAGACTTAGCAAAAAGATCCTTTTTCGCAGTATCCACTTATATTGGAATCAGGCTATACCCTCAAGGAGGATAACTGGGTTTTAATTGCCAAACATCTGAGAATTCTAGCCTAGACAAGTGCTGTTGACATAGCACTTTAACTATCACAGCAGGTATTCATTCTTTTTAAGTAAAAATCTGTAGTAAATACTTAACACTTGCAGATGATTCAATTATATATATATATATATATATATTTCTAAGTAAATAATTAAGGACTGGAAATTGTTAAATTATATACCCATCCATCTCTGCCATTGTAAGAAAAAGATAAGAACAGATGGAAGGGAAGCGGGGGAGGAGGGAAGGGAAGGGAAGGGGGAGGGAGGAAGGGAAGGAAGGAAGGAAGGAAGGAAGGAAGGAAGGAAGGAAGGAAGGCCCATAGACAATGTCTAAACAAATCTCAGTAAAACTTTATTTGTAAAAACAGGCAATGGGTCAGATCTGGCCTGCATGCCAAAGCTTGTTGCTTGGAGCAACTAGACACAAAAAGAATTGTTACCTAAGCCACCCCCACTATGAAATGTAGTATATTGTGGGGCCTCTGTAATAAATGAAATCTTCATACTCTTATTCACATTTATGTTTCAACAGCTACATACATCTAAGAAAAGATTTAGCAAGGCTTACATTAAACCGAAATTTGAAAGTTTACAAAAGATCTTGAGGTGTTCTGAAATAATTAAGGGACAGTAGGAGAATACATGACTAATTGTGTTTTTCCAATTATTCAGAGGTTGTGTATAATTGAATTTTATACTAGATTTGAATTATACACTAGATTTGACCCTTAGCCTCATGATAGGCTAAGCATAAAGGATACATAGCCATTCTTTGGAAGCATAAAATTCTTCCTGACACTGTATTTCAAGATATTAATCATATATGTCTGAGTGTCTTAGTTGAGCTGTCTAGAGGATCAAAACCAGAGAGCCATGTGTACATAATTATAAAGAACTATTTACTACAATGAAATGGTTCATGCAATTGTAGAAGCTAGAAGTCCCAAACCCATAGCCTGATTAGCATGTTGGAGACCACTGCTGGTTCATGTGATTAAGAGGATGATGTGGCAGTAACCTAATCTGGCATCAATTTGAGGATTAAGAGTATATGGGTGGAGTCTAGCCTGTCAATCTGGAGATATCCAATGAAGCCTCTGTGTGAGCATGGTCTTCTCCTGAAAATTCTGGGAAATGTGGTAATTCCTTCTTAGAGGCAGGAGACACTATCTTTCAGCCCACTCCCTGGGAGACATTGCAGCTGACAAGACACATGGCAGCATGCTGATGGATCCTGCGTCCTGGAAACTGGAGGAGACATGAGGAGCCCCCTGCCAATGCTGAGATGCTTCTACCACCCCCAGATACACAAGACTCTGTACCCATTGGCCCTTGATTGTCCTGATGTCATTGCATGTGCTTTATGAGTCTGAAGAAGACTTATAGATTGGTATTGGACCTATGGACTAATATTGGGCTTCTGACCCTGAACTGGACAGGCCTGGAATGTTTTTTCAATGTTCATCTCCTCTTGTATATAAACCTCTTTCTTATTCACATATGAGTGTTCATGGATTTGTTTCTCTAAGTGTTCATGGATTTGTTTCTCTAATCTACCCAAACTAACACAGAGGGTGAATCAAAAAGTTGCAGGCTAAGCAACAGATTGAGACTTCCATCCCAGAAACTAGAAGCCAGGCAGTGAGAAGAGTGCCAGATTAGGAGAAGGTATGAACTCAACCAGAACATCCACTTATCTACTACTGGAGGGAATAACACCCTGCAAGGAAACTCTCCTTTCAATTTGTTAGTTGACACATTAGGTCACATCATAGAACATGATTACATCACATCACATCCCACAACAGCACCCTGGGCAATGTTTGCCAAACCACTGAGAATCACATCCAAGTCATTTGAAACACAAAATAAGCTATCACAATGAGATAAAGAACATTGAATATTGGACAGCTGACCACAAAGTAAATGGCTCAAACACACCAGCTACTCTGTGGGAGAAAGATGAGGCTCTCTCCTCCCATAAATAGTTAGATTCTCAGAATCCTGTATATGGCCACTATAAGTCAGGATTCACTCCATAGCGGTGGATTTAAGCTCTATGAAACAATATCATTAGCAGAAAGTACAGATTAATATCCAGAAATATATTATAATCAAGCTGATAGGAGCTCTCTGCCCAGTATTACCAGCCTAGAACCTGCAGACAACACATCCCACAGGTCACATTTCTAGACTTGGGCATTCCCATGACACTAACTGAGTGAGCAGGCATGTATATAGCCACATAAGAAACAAAGAGATTCCCCCTGAGCACAGGTCAATTCAAGACGCTGAAGACAAGTGAGTACCACTTACAGTATTTAAAATGCAAGATGGCATAAGAGCTGCCTTCATTCTCAGATCCATCACCAGACTTTAAAGAAAGACAATTTCCTGCCATGGTAAGAAGATAGGATCAACACTCAGGAAAACCAGGTGCAAACTGACCTACTTGTAAAGCTTGATTGGAGCTTTTTATAAATTTATAAGTTGAGGCTTGTTACGAATTGAATCATGGCTCCCAAAAGACATGCTGAAGCTCTAAAGTCCCATACCTGTGACTGTGACTGTGACCTTATTTGAAAATGGGATCTCGCAGATGTTTTCACTTAACATGAAGCCATAACTGATGTGGGATGGGTCATCCTTTGATTAGTCCTATCAAAGAGCCTGGTAAAGTGGAAGGACAATGGAAAAGGGGAAGACCCTCCCTGAGCTGGATGGACACAGTGACTGTAACAAGCACAGCACAGTTAGGAGGATGGTGCTAGGCCAGGCTGTGGTCCATAGGGACATTCTGAGAAAGTACTGACCAGATGGCATGGAACAGCAGTGACATCAAAGAGAAGAAACCTAGAGGGAGCGCAGCCACGTGACCACAGAGGCAGACACTGGAGTGATAGGACGACAAGACAAGGAGTGTCTAGAGCGTTGAGAACCTGCCTATTGCTGAGACCCTTTCGTACAGTTCCTCATGTGGATTCTCCCAACCATAAAAGTATTGTCGTTGCTACTTCATAATGGTAATTTTGCGACTGTTAATGAATCGGGTGACCACTGTGAAGGGTCATTCAACCCCCAAAGGAGTCAAGACCCACAGATTGAGAACCGCTGGCTGAGAGTCATGAGAAGATAGAGAGACAAGAAAGACATGGCAATGTGGAGACCGTATGGTCTTGTCAATGTGCTGCATGTTTATTTCTGGTCTTCAGAATTGAGAGAGAGAGAGAGAGAGAGAGAGAGAGAGAGAAACACATTTATGTGCCTGAAACCATCCATTGTGTGGTTCTTTGTTCACCCTGGGAAACAGAAGTGTGCCCAGTGTCTGGTCCTTCACCTCAACTTCTGGGAGTAGACCCCTGTTTGTCAACATGTGCCTTTGTTTTCACTCTGCCTAATCATCCTGAGAGCACATCCCTAGTCTACAAACAATTGGGAGCATTTCCAAGCAGGACTGTGTCTCCACTCCATTTCCTTCTTGCTTTCCAGAGACCCTTGTTTCTTTCTGTAGTGTCATTAGATGTTCCCCTGCCAATTGGGAATGGACCATCAGTCACTATTTACTCTGTGACCTCTGTTTCCCTCTAGCAGAGAGACTAAGAGACTGGGTCAACATCACACTTGACATTTTAAAATATATGTATGAAATCAGATCTGAATTGTTTTCCATGTAGGAAGATAAATTAAATAATTCATGACACTAAGGCACCATTGTTTGAGCAAATATTACTTGTTGAGAATATAGTACTGTCAGTGGTTGGTCACATATTTGCATTCTTAGCAACTCAGCCATGTGTGATTTCCTTACAGATATCAGGTTCTTCTGAAAACTACATTTGAAAAAAGAACTTTTAACTCTGCACAAACCACCTGCTTGGTTTGGGTGTGGTTTTTGTGTTTTTCCCTCCCTAGCATTACTCACCCACATACCTAATTTTTTAATGTTGAATTTTAATCATTCCAATAATTATGTATTGATTGTGTACTGCGGTCAAGGTTTCTACTTTCAAAAAGAAAATACTTTTCTCAGCACCAAAAATATCATGAGAAGCAGAATATTCCAGTGGGGAAATGCAGGAATTTCAAGTCAGACAAAAAGTGTTATTGAACCCTAGTCCTCCACCTTCCCTGATGGAAAAAATTGGGTACATTTCTAGTGCTCTCCACCTGAAGCTTCCACAGCTGCCAACTGCTCATGAGAAGAGTTACAGAACAGAACTATGGTTAAGGATCAAAGGGAAAAGGTCCTCTCCTGACCCACCCATAAGTCTACATACGAGCAAAATAATTACAATGCATGAAAAGATGGGGCAATATCCAGTCACATGGAAAGCTCATAAGACATTGATGGATTCAATAGAAGTCAAAAAGTCTACTGTGCTGATGGTGGCCAGCTATCAAAAGATACAGCATCTGTGACTTAAAGGCTTGAAAGTAAACAAGCCATGATCTAGTTCAGAAGCAACAAAGTCCACATGGAAGAAGCACACCAGTCTGTGTGACCGTGAGATGTCAAAGGGTTCAGGTATCAGGCAACAAAGAACTAAAAATTATCTCATTATAAATAAGAGGGAATACAGATTGGGGACCCACAGCCCATCGGTAGGTGAAGGAACATCTCCTAACAAAAAGTTTGCGAGGAGGAGATGAGCCAGTCAAGGTACAGGGTAGCAGCAACAAAATATGCGACTTTCCTCTAGTTCTTAGATGCTTCTTCCCCCCATCCCTGTCTTGGACCCAGTTCTACCTAACAGATCTGGCTGGACCAGGGGATGTTCACTGGTGCGGGAGCCCGAGACATGGGGAATTCAGGACAGATTATCCCTTTGGGACCAATGGTGGGAATGGGGATGTGAGTGAAGTCTGCTTCAGACTTGTCATTTCCTTTCTTTCTTTCTTTTTTTGTGTGAAGAAAATGTGGTTTTATTGTATCATGAGGCATTGAAACATCTGAACAAATCAATATCTGGGCAATGAGGCAGCTGCTCTCTCCTTCACTTCTGTGGGTTACTAGAGCGACTTGTTAGTAGATTTTTTTTTTAAGGAAAAATAAAATACCAAGGGGACAACCTTTAGGATCACTCAAGTCTTTCCAAGGCACGCGCTGGTACAACACAAACTTCTGTCAGATGCGACTACCCAGGGTCCACGCAGCATGCCCAGCACCTGGGTGGCAGCGGCGCACTGGGCTTCTCCCAAATCGGCCTGGCTGGTGTAAGATGTTTGGAGCATCTGGAGGAGTGTGAATAGTATCGGGAGGAGGACGAGGATGAGGAGGGAGGAGGAAATAGCGTGAATGTCTGGCTGGGACGAGGTCAGCTGACGTTGTGCAGAGCCAGCCCCAACATGACATTGGTTCAGATCCAGGCATCGTTGGTGCTCTTTAGTAGGAACCTCTGGTGGAAGCCCATGATGGGGTCTTCATCGGCCCACCACCATGCTGAGGATGCAGCTATCTGGTGTGGGCTGATGGTCCTGCAACATGATGCTGTGCTGGATTCTAAAGCTAGTCAACTTCTCCACAATAGCAGCTTTCCCCTGGACTGCTGTCCTTCCCACGGAAGGCAAGATGCGTCGATATAAATTGCACCCAGTTGAGTTCTGTTGTTACCAAATAACTGGTAGTAGTGCTGAATGAAGCTGAGTCCAATTTGTCCCCACATCGCTTTGTCTCCCATTCTGGGGCATTGCCGGCCTCGTGGAGACTCAGGGGCTGGCAGGATGGCAGCAGCGGCAACCAACACGGTCCTGACTCGTCCTGTCTTTCCAATGTCCTTTTGATTTCTTTATGAATGACGTTCTCAGTGCCATCGCTCAGCTCGTCAGGTCTTCAGTCATTCGTGTGCAGAGCACCAGATCTATTCTTGGGCCCGTCTATAGTTCACATGGGATGCATGAAAGGCTGTATCTTGGCTCTTGTGGGCTTGTCTTCAGGCTCCTTCGTTTACCTCTGCATATCCCACCGCTGGACCCTTGTTTCAGCTGATGATATTGAGCAGCACCCTTGTCTCTTCCCCCAGATGGAGTCGGTGTTCATCTTGTGTGTTCCATGGGGCAAAGTCCAAGTTCATTGCCACTATTGCTGTGGCTGGGGAAAAGGGCATAAAGCCTTGGTCCTGCAAAATTCTGTCGACTTCTAGCCTCATTACAATCACCAAGACCATGCTTTTCAACTGCTGATCCTTCATTGTTTCCAACTCTGGAATTCCCATTGCCAGCAATTATCAGTGCATCTTAATTGTGTGCTTAATCAGTTTTAGACTGCAGGAGTGGGCAAACATAGCCAGTTTCTTCATCTTTGATGCTAGTAGTTGGTGAATACATTTCAGTACCATATATACTCGAGTCTAAGCTGACCAAATTCAGCCGAGACACCTAATTTACCACAAAAATTGCATTAAAATATGCTGAAAAACTTGGCTTATACACAAGTATATACAGTAATAATCATAATAGTTAATTTTCCTGATAAGTGTATGGATATTATCTTGCCACTGATAGCACTGTATTTCAGGATAGAACTAGATTTTTTTTAACTAGGCTTTAATGTCATTCCTCTTCAACTTATGATTTCTGACATAGAAGAAGATACTATAGTCCAATGCAAAAGGGTCCATTGCAGTCAGTTCAACCTAGGATATTGTATTTTGTTTCATTTTTGACAACTCATTATCTTAAATTCACACTTCCTACATTCACATTCCAATCATCAGGGGATGCTTACAGCTGTTTCTTCCTGTTTTGACTGGTGCCACATCAGCACATTCTAGCCTCAAAGATGAAATGCTTAGAAATCAATTGAATCTGAGAAACAGAATACCTATAAAAATAAAGCTACAAAACACAACTATAAGAAACAAAAAAAGACCTATGTAAGTGGGAAAATATACCATGTTCATAAAAAAGGAAGAATCAACACATTGTGAAAATATCAGAGCTAACCAAATCAGTCTATAGCTATCTTGCATCATAAGTTCCCAAATCAGGCTTTTTAAAGAGATGTAAAAACAAATCAACAGTACCTGGAGAGAAAAGAGACCCCAGGTCAGTAAAACACTACTAAAGAACAAAGGAGATTTCACACTTCTAGATCGTAAAACCTATTACATTGCCACAGAGATTTTAAAAAACACAATAATAAAAAAAATTAAGGCTGGTACTGATAGAACGTCAGACATAGACAAATGAGACAAAAATGAGGACCCTGGGGTAAATTCTGGCAGCTGCCATCCTAGGTAGTCTGGTAGTGAGTATCTCCACCTGTTGGAAATAAATCCATCCACTTTTGCACAGCTGAGCTTTGACAAAGGGCAAAATGCACCAAATAGGAAAGAAAGATTATCTTTAGCAAATGGTGCTGGAAAAACTGGATGTGCATTTTCAGGAAAATTAAACAGGGTCCATATTTCACACCATATACACACCCCCAAATGTATTCTTTATCAAAATACCTAACTGCAAAATGTAAAACTAAAAAAAAGCATCCGTAGAAAAACTGGGGACAAACTTAGGGCCCCTAATACATGATATATATGCCCTATCAAAAGTCACTGAGAACACACAAATAGCAGAAGAAAAATCAGATGAATGGGACCATCTAAATACCAGACATGTATGTGCATTTACAGATTTCATTAATGGAGTAAAACAAGGGCCTACAGAAATGGAAATAATTTGGGGGGCAATGACAAAATATCAGGCAAGAAACTAATCTCTAAAATGTATGAAAACTATAACACCTACCAACAAAAAGACAAAATTGTCTGCCAAAGAAAGCCTTCAGACAGCAGACATAGGAAGAAATTGTTGTAATCACTAGCCATTTGAAAGATGTAAATTAAAAACAATGATATATCATTGCACCCCCAAATTATTAGCAAAGTTAAAAAGAAAACAGCAAATTCTGGCTAGGATGCAGAGAAATTGGGACCCTCATACACTGCTGGTGGGACTGTCAAATGGAGCGACTACTGTGGAAGACAGTATGACACTTCCTTAGAAAGTAGGAAATCGAAATAGCATGTGACCCAGCAATCCAACTCCTTGGGATATATCCTGAAGAAATAAATGCCACTCCAGAATAGGTACATGCACACCCATATTCATTAAAGCACTGTTCATGATAGCAGGAGAGAAAAGCCAAATGTGTCTAAAAGGTAGGCTGAATAAATGAGCTATGGTACATACACATATGGAATACTCAAAATCAAACACACAAATTCACTGCCATCAGAATTGATGTCAACTCCAAGTGACGCTATGAGATACGGTAGAACTGCCACTGTGGGCTTCCAAGTTTCTATTTCCCTCTTTAAGGGAATAGACAGCCCCTTCTTTTTCTCAGAGTCATCGGTGATTCCAAACTTCTGACCTAGCAAATCACAGCCCAACACATAATCATTATGTCAAGAATAATGATCAAACTCTGAGACGCTGTGTAACATGGAAGAAACTAAAAGGCAGCATCCTGAGAGAAGTGAGTCAATCATAAAAGGACAAATATTGCATTCTATCACTGTTTTCAAAAGTCAAAGAAAGTGGCCATTGTTGTCGTCGTGTGCTGTCAACTCAGAAAGCCCCATTGCACAGCAGAACAAAAAAGTTCCTGTCCCGCTCCATCCGAGCCATTTTTGTTATATTCAAGCCCATCCTTGCAGCCTCTGTGTTCATCTATTTGTTGAGGGTCTTCCTCTCTTTTTCTTTTTTGCTGTCCCTCTACTTTTCCAAGCATGATGTCCATTTCCGGGGACTGATCTCTCCTCTTACATGCCCAGAGTATGTGAGAAGCAGTCTTGCCCTCCTTACTTCTACAGAACATTCTGGCTGTGCTTCTTACGAGACACATTGTTTGTTCTTTTGGCAGTCCGTGGTACCTTCAATACTCCTCTCCAGCACCATAATTCAGATGCATCCATTCGTCTCCCGTTTTCTTTATTCAATGTCTAACTTTCACATGCATTTCACAGGATGGAAAACACCCTGGCTTGAGTCAGGCACACCTAAGTCCTCAAAATAAACTCCTTGTTTCTCAAGGCTTTAAAGAGGTCTTGTGCAGCAGATTTACCCAGTGAAGTATGAGATATGAAAAGGTCTCCACACTAAAAAAAAAAGCAGCTCTTAATGTTTTCCAGGCATGAGGAGGAAAGTCTCAAGCCCATTGCCACTGAGTCAATTCCAAGTGACAGCCAACCTATCCAGAGTTCCCACAACCAGAAATCTTTACAAGAGCATGCAGCCTCGTCTTTCTTACAAAGAGCAGTTCCCGGATTTGAAAAGTGACCTTTTGAATAGCAAAATCCCAAAATGACACTAGGGATCATTCTCTGATAGGAACCATATCTGAAGCTGGAAGAATCTGAAGACAAAAATTCAAGCTTTGAGTGTGCAATACTGAAGGATTTTGTGTGCAAACTATTGAATGATGCAGGACGCATGGAGAGAAGATGGAGGAAATGCACAGAGACATGGTACCAAAAGAACTGGCCTCAATCATTTCAATAAGTAGCATGTTGTTAAGAACAATGGCATTGAAGGAAGAGGCCCAAGCTGCATTGAAGGCATTAAAAGAAAGAAGAGAAAAGGGGCTCTAGGAATGCATGGGATATCAATTGAAACGCTTCAACAAGCTAATGAAACCCTGGAAGCCCTCACTGGTTCTATACCAAGAAATTTGGAAGGCAGCTACTTGACCAACCAATCAAAAGATATCCATATTTGTACCCTTCAAAAAAAAAGATAGCCCAACAGAATGCAGAAATTATCCAGTAATACCATAAATATCACATTCGACTGAATTCGTACTGAAGATCATTAAAAAATGGTTGCAGCAATACATTGAGAAGGAGCTGCCAGAAATTCAAGCTGGATTCAGTAGAGGATGAGGCACAAGGGATAACATGACTGGCGTCAGATGGCTCTTGGCTGAAAGCAGAGCTTATCAGAAAGATGTTTACAGATGGTGCCTATCAGCAAGAATGGCGCCGGAGATCCCAAAGACTTGTCTTCAAACCAGCAGCCATCTAAGTGAGGCATCAACTCAGTGCACATGGAAAAAGCACACCAGCCTACGTGACCCAAGGATGGCAAGCAATAAAATCCAAATGGGAGGGGGGAATGGTATCAGATCTTCAATTCTGAACAGCTGGTGGAACATCTATGGATGACAGTGGAAACCCAAAATCCATTTGCAAGGTCCCCACATGGATTAAGTCTCCAGTGAGTACCCTCTGCCCATATCTAACAGCTTTACAAAGTCAAGTATGGCAGCTATAATTAGGTCAAAGAGATAATACCTTATGTTTTGATCTCCTTTTTGACCCATTTAGGAACCCTGGTGGCAATAGTGGTTACAAATGACTGCGATCCGACAGGTCTGTGGTTTGAATCCGCCAACCCTTAGAGAGAGAAAAACAGGGCTTTCTACTTCTGTAAACAGTTAATAGCCAAGGAAATCCCCCAGGGCAGTCTGTCTTGTCCTATGGGGTCAGTGTGCATCAGCACTGACTCAATGGCAGTGAGTTTGGTTTTTTTGGAGTTTTGACCCATTGCAAAGTTATTTTAGTTTTTAATATTTTCTACGTTCTTTTCCATTGAGATTTTTCCATGCTTTGTCTTTGTAGTTTGTTGTTGTCTTTGTTGTTGTTTGCATGTTCATTTGTTTCCTGTTTATGTTTTATATGATTTTCTGTATATGAGATCCAAGGTAGATGCTATAGAGACAGTAGTTGGATTAGTAGTGACCTAGGGAATTGACAGGGAAGGATGTGGCAGAAAAAGGAGCTAACAACAATAGGATGAGAAGACTATGTTCTGAAATTTATTGTGGCAATGATTGTGTGACTTTTCTTAATATGATTGAATGATTGAATTGCATGGTATGTGAATGATATGCCAATAAAACTGCTTTTTAGAAAGTATGTTTACTTGCATTTTATTGACTATGCAAAAGCATTCAACTGTGTGGATCCTAACGAGCTATGAATAACATTGAGAAAAATGGGAATTCCAGAACACTATTGTGCTTAGGCAGAACTTGTACACTAGCCAAGAGGCAGTCATTCAAACACCACAAGGGATTAGTGTATGGCTGAAAACAAGGGAAAGGTGTGCATAAGGTTGTATGCTTTCATCGCGTTGTATACTTATTTAATGTGTGTACTGGGCAAATCATCTGAGAAGCTGGACTGTGTAAAGATGAGTGTTGTGCCCAAACTGGAAGAATGCTTATTAACAACTTGAAATATTCAGGTAACACAACCTTGTTTTCCAAAATGAAGAGGACTTAAAGCACGTGTTGATGAAAACCAAAGGCCGCACCCTCCTCTATGAGTTGCAACTAAATATAAATGGAAAAAAAAATTCTCACAAGTGGACCAATAGGCAATGCTATGATAAAGGAAGTAAAGCTTAATGTTTTTGAGGGTTTAATTTTGCTCAGATGATCACAGAAGCAGCAGTCAAGAAATGAAACAAAAGGCTGCATTGTGCAAATCTGCTACATGAGACCTCTTTCAAGGGTTGATGAGCAAAGATGTCACTTTGAGGACTAAGCTGACTTGTGCCGTGGTGTTTTTAACTACCTCATATCAGGAAGACCTCAGAAGAACTGATGCCTTTGAAGGACGGTGTGGGTGAAGATGATCACAAGTACTTTGGATGTCCAAATATCTGTCTTACAAAGCAAACAACTAGAATGTTCCTTAGAAGCAGGGATGGCGAGAGTTCATCTCACATACTTGGGCATGTTATCAGCAGATGCCAATCCACGGAGAAGGAGATCAGGCTTGCTAAAGCAGAAGAAGGTCAGTAAAAAGGAGCAATACCATCAACAACATAGGTGAACACAGTGACTGTTGGTCTTTTTCCATTTGGGGCAAAGAAGAATGAAGAAAAATCAAATACACATGGAATCAATTAATCCAATGATAAGAGAGCATCAGTCTCCAAAATTCAGAGACCAGAAGAACTAGATGGTGCCCCACGACTGCTATCAACTGCTCCGAAAGGGATCACATTAGAAAGTGCCAAAGAGAGTGGCTGGAAAATGTGAAACAAAAATAAAAATTCAGAAAAGACCAAGCTTACTGTGTGAATAGAGACTGCCAGAACCCTTGAGACCATGAACTGTAGTCACCCTTTATGTCTGGAACCAAAGCATCCATAGTGTGAAGGAGCCCTGGCTGTGTCACTTCCTAAGATACTCCCAGGCACCCTCCCTCCCAGTCACCACGTGGGAGGTCTGGGCACAGGGCAGAGGCCTCCTGTCTTCTGCACAGTGAGCGCATAGCCCTGAAGCTGAAAACCTCAGGTCCCCGGCGAGAGCCCAAGCCCACCAGATGGACCCTCAGATAAGACCATGGGCCATGGACCTGCTTGACCTGGACCTGCAGACTCTGGGAGGCTGTAAACTGGGGAAGGACGCCCTGCTGAGCAGCAGGAACCTTCAGCTCATTCCTGCTCGCTATTTAAGACTCTGACATAGAGGGTGACTTGTTCTGCAGCAGCAGATGACTACTGTCTGCTCTTTTCCTTAAACATCACATTTCAACCCTTCCGTAAGCTGGGAGGGGGGAGGTGGTGGTGGTGGGGGGCACCAGAAAGGATTGGCTTTTATTTATGCATCTAATTCTAACTCCATAAGAAGTTTTATGAGCTGTTCACAAAACAGGCAAAATGTAGCCACTATCATTTCAATCACCTTTCCATTTTCTACCCAGCTTCTAACAGGACCTTAAAACATTCTCCACATATTTTCAGATTTTCCTTTTTTTTTTTTTTTTCATTCTTAAAGGGAAAGACATCACGCAGATGAGGAGCTGAAGATGTTTTTGTCTTCACAGACTCTTGAGACACTTTAAGCGAGGAGAGGGTGGCATCCCCCACCCCCACTTACACCCCACCTCC
This sequence comes from Nesogale talazaci, assembly GCA_004026705.1. Taxonomy (NCBI): domain Eukaryota; kingdom Metazoa; phylum Chordata; class Mammalia; order Afrosoricida; family Tenrecidae; genus Nesogale; species Nesogale talazaci. Next base: position 12,333 of record PVJH01004856.1, on the reverse strand, counting down.
CACCCCAGTAGTGTCTACTGCTCACTCATGTTGCAGAGTGACACTGTCCAGTCCAGGACAAATGCAGTTTTACATGCCCCAGCCTCCCGCTGCCTGACTGCCAGCAAGCCCTCATCTGGTATATGATAAATGAATGCTTCTGTGATAGGCAGGTTTATTGTGCCAACCTGGCCAATAGGAACATGGGGGTGGGGATTGGAGGGCAAAGAGATAAATGACTCTGCAAGGCCCGCTCTCCTCTCTCTTGCTCTCTGGTGATCAGAGCTTGCTAGAGCAGGTATGCTTCTACTTTAGCTGGTTCTCCGCCTCAGCCTGTGTGCTACAATAATACCCGTGGACCAGGCCAACTTGTGGACACTGTCAAAAGAGCATGAGGCTCCTTCTAGACCTGCTTCACTCTGCTCCTGGTGCTTGCGGATGGGGATAATGGATTCTGTCACCTTGCATTGCTCACATTTGATATCCCATCCCGACCTGCTGTACTAAGTTCATAAGCTACTGACTATTGGTGGCCCACCCGGCTTGTTTTGCTCCAGGGAAGACTGTTGTCTGCTTCCTTGACCTTGGCCCCAGCAGCACCCCCGCCCCCTACCATGAGTTGAAGGACTTCCAGTATATTAACTGTTCCATGGAAATGAGTTCAACTGAACCCTCTTCTGCCGTGTGGACTAATTAGCTGTTATATTCCTTCTCGGTGTATAAATAAATAAATAAATATGTATGTATGTATGTATATGTGTGTGTAAACTATAAATGTCTGCTTTCATTTCTCTAGAGAACCCTGCCTACCCAGCTTCCGCACTGACAGGTTTGTTAGGGGATCATGCATTTCTCTCACCCCCACCCCACTGGGGGGGCAGGAACATCCAGCAACTCCGACCGTTTCAAGCCTGAGTCAAAATGCTGCTCTCCATGGGGTGGCTGTCATGTCCACCATCTGCAACATGTCTTGATTCTGACAAAGAGAAGGTCGGACCCCAAACCAAATCATCGAACTCATGGCCCTTGGGTCATTCTGACTCACAGCCACCCTCTAGGGCAGGAGATGGCTGCCCCCATGGGTTTCCAAGACTTGGGCGATTGATGGGAGCAGACAGCCTCATCTTTTCCTGCAGAGTGCTTCTTGCCTGCAGGCATCCCTCTGGCACCGATTATTTGCCCATCCCCCCCTCCTCCTTCCATGTTTCTGGGCTTTTACATAGAGCCCACCATCCTTGTTCAGGCTCTCTCAAGTGTAACCCATTGGAATTCCATTGGAAACCCTGGGTCCCTGTTGCCAGGTAAAACAACAGTCACAGATTTCAGAGATTCAGACATCTTTGGGGTGCTTGCCTTGGTGTCCATAAATGACTTATCACCCCAAAATGTCCGTTTCTAAGCCCAGGATGTGACAGCACACGTGGCTTTACCATGAACAGTCACACTGACAAGGCCAAGGGCTCACACAGACAAGTCTCGTGCGGCAAACAGCCATCATTAATTTCACTCCTGGAGGCCGCTGAAATGGAACTCATACAGAGTTGTTTTTTTCTTTTCTTTTTCCAATGCCGGTGTTTCCTGAGCAACTCGTCAGAGAAGTTGAATCCTATGAAGAACGCAGCATCAGGCTTGGAAGAAGGCTCATTAGCAACCTGCGATAGGCAGAGGCCACAATGTCGCTTGCTTGCTGAAAGTGAGGAGCAATTGAAACACTTGGAGATGAACGTCAGCAATTGCAGCCTTCTGTGTGGATTAAAACTCAATGGAAAGAAGACTCCAATCCCCACAAGCAGACCAGTAGGTAACAACGTTGTAGTAAGTGGCGCATAGGCTGGCGCTGTCCAGGAATTTGTCTTACTTCGATCCACAATCGGTGCTCATAGAAGCAACAGTCCGGGATCAGAAGACACATTGCATTAGGTAAATCTGCTGCACAAGACCTCTTTAGAGTCTGATAGTTTTTAAAAAAAACATTTTATTGAGGGATCTTACATATAACAGTCCACAAATCAATTATAGGGTGCAAACTTGTACATATGTGTTAGACTAGAGAAACAAATTCATAAAGACTCATGTGTATAAGAAAGAGGTTTATGTACAAGAGCAATCGAACATTGAGGAAACACTCCAGCCCAGTCCAAGGTTATAAGTCTGATATTAGTCCATATGTCCGATACCAATTTACAAAGTCCTCTTCAGACTCACGAAGCACAAGCATCTCAGCGCTGGAAGGGACCTCCTCCTGGCTCCTTCAACTTTCAGGGCTCAGGTGCCATCAGCATGCGCCATGTGTCTTGTCAACCAAAATGTTCCCCAGGGACTGAGTCATAAGTCACTCAACTCCAAAATGACCAGATTTCCCAGAATTCTCAGAGAAAGCTATGCCCACACAGAGGTCTCATGGGCTATCTCCAGATTGACAGGCTAGACTCCACCCCTACACTTTCAATCCTGAAATTGACACGAGACCATGACTGTCACAATCGTCTTTTCTCTTTTTAAAAAAAAATCATTTTATGGGGACTCATACAGCTCTTGTTATCCATATATTCATCCATGTGTCCAGCACATTTGTACTTATGTTGCTCTCATCATTTCAAAACATTTTCTGTCTACTTAAGCCCTTGATATAGCTCCTCACTTCTCCCCTCCCCCACCCTCCCTTCCTCACGAATCCTTGATAGTTTATAAATCCCCCCTCCCCATGTTTTACACCAAGCGCTGTCTCCCTTCAACAGCATCATTTTCAAAACATTATCTTTCTACTTGAGCCATTATTATCTGCTGCATCCTTTCACCCATGTTTTTGTATTTGTCACCCCGCAGGGGGCCGTTATACATCCATTATTGCTATCAGTTCCTCCTTTCTCCCTCTCCCCGCCCTCCCCTTACCCTCATGATATCGCTGTTCCATTACTGTTTCTGAGGGGGTTATCTGTCTTGGGTTCTTTGTGTTGAGAACTTATCTGTACCAGTGTACATGTGCCAGTCTAGCAGGCAAAACTGGGGTCTTGATAGTCCGGGGGGTGGGGGTGGGGGGCGAGCATTAAAGAACCAGAGGAATGTGGTGTGTTTTAAATGCTATACTGCACTTTGACTGAATTGTCCCTTCCATGTGACCCTTCTGTGAGGGGATGTACAAGTGGGTACAGATGGGCCTTTTGGGTCTCCACTCTGACCCCTCTCCTTCACATTGATGTAATTGTTCATTTTGATCTTCTGACACTTGATCCCACTGACACCTTGTAATCACACAGGCTGGTGTGTTTCTTCCATGTGGGCTTTCCTTGCTAGGTGGTCGCTAGTTTAACTTCAAGCTTTTAAGACCTCAGAAGCTATATCTGTTAATAGTCAGACACTGTCTGCTTTCTTCACCACATTTGCTTATGCACCCGCTTAGATTTCCGTGATCATGTGGGGAAGATGAAGATCACAGATTGGCAGAGTATTAGAACAAAGTGTTCTTGTGTTGAGAGGAGAGTTAAGTAAAGACCTAAAGTATGTCTGCTCCCTTAATAATCTAACATATAAATAAATGTACATAGATCAATACCCCATCCTTATATAATAATATATTTATAGATGTACATGCCCATATTTAAACCTCTATGTATGGCTTTTGTCTCTGAGTTCTTTCCTCTGTTTTCTTTTATTTTTCTCCTGCCCCATTATCATGTTCACCACTCATTTGGTTCTCAGTAATTCCTCACGGCTAAGTTAAAATTGAAGAGCGAGGATGTTACTTTGTGGACTAAGGATGTGCCTGACCTAAGTCATGGTATTCTCCATTGCCTCATATTCATGTGAGAGTTGGACATTGAATAAGAAAGACTGCAACAGAATGGACACGTTTGAACTGTGGTGCTAGAGAATGTTGATAGTCACATGGACTGTTACAAGGACAAATGGATCTGTGTTGGAAGAAGTATAGCCAGAGCTTCTGAGAGGCAAGCATGGTGAGACTTCATCTCACATACTTTGGACTTGTTGTCAAGCATGATGTCCTTCTCTAGGGACTTGCCTCTCCTAATAGCATGTCCAAAATACATGGGACAAAGTCTCTCCATCCTTGCCTCTAAAGAGCATTCTGATGGTTTTAAACTGTTGACGGTTAACCATTTACAGACTGTTTTAGGACATAAAAGAGACCCCAATCTCAAATATAATTTAAGCAGTACCTTTATTAAGTCTTAAAAGGGCCAGGGACCACATGAGGACTCAGACCCATCATTCACAGGAAGGAAGCCATGCATAGGGTCAAAATGGTGTCTAGGGACTCAATCCAGAATGTCAGGTAAATAAAGCCTGGTACAAAGATAACTGTCACAAGTTTGTGCTTTGTTGCAGATTCACACACCACAGTTACAGTGGAGGCTACAGAAGCAGGAACAAGACCCCTGCACTGTACTCAGTGCGGTCACCTCCATTAAAGACACACCCAGCTAAGCCCCTAAGAGAGACTATCTCTCCCTGGGCTGCCTACTGAAGAGTTCCCATGCTGTCCAAGGCACTCCGTCTGAGGGCAAGATTATCTACATCCTTGGTTAATGATCAGAAAGAATTCAATGGAATGTGGGATGATGTAAGAGGATTGGGGGCTGTCGTGGTCATCCATCGTCCTGTGCACATGGGGGTACCCAGGATTTAAGCTCTGATTCAAGCCCCACTGATAATCACTACAACACCAGGACTCCTGACACTTCAAATTAAACTCCCTGCTATCTAGTTGACACTAACTGGTTTGTCTTGGCAACCTGTCCAAAGTATGTAAGATGAAGTCACACCATCCTTGCCTGTAAGGAGCACTCTGGCCATACTTCTTCTGAGACATATTTGTTTGTTCTTGTAGCAGACCATGGTACTTTCAATATCCTTCTCCAGCACCACAATTCAAGTGCATCGATTCTTCTTTGGTCTTGCATACTCAATGTCCAATTGTCACATACAGAAGAAGCAATTATCCAGCAGGCTGTCATACTGTGGTGGTTTGTGTGTTGCTGGGATGCTAGAAGTTATGTCACTGGTATTTCAAATGGCAACAGGGTCACTCAAAGTGAATACATGTCAGCTGACCCTCCAGACAATGAAGAAGGATTAGGCTTCCCACTGAAAGGAAGGAGCTGCTGAAAACTGACTAGGAGTTATTGGTTTGTTTGCTCGTTTGTTTGTTTCTACTAGTGCCAATTTGGTCATTGAAAATCAGTAACTTGTTGCTAGTTTATTTATTTGAAAGTCAAAAGTTTTCTCCATATCTCTGAGAGTTGTCTGCTCTTGTCTCTTGCTCACTTCTCCTCAATGTGTTTTTGACTGTTTTTTATTGATCAAATCTATTACATTCTCAGCTTTTACTCTAAGCTCACTCCAGCTTTGAAGAATTGGGTCGGATGTACACAGTAAATAAATAAGAAGAAGCATTGTTGTTAAGAAATACTTTAGAAGAGTTCTTCTTGGCAGGGCACTGTAGCCGGGCCTTGGAAGCATGTGCTGGTGGAATCTCAGGGACCAGAGGGAGATCAACTGAGAAGTCACAGAACAAAAGCAAGCCACAGAGAGTGATAAAGACAGGCCACCAAAAAAAGATAGCAACGGCTGACCTACCGGAGGGGAGAGGCCATTCGTGGTAGGGGGATCAAGGGAGCCTGGCTGGGCCTGGAACACAGATGAAGTCTGGATATGTGGCTGTGTAGCATTGTGCATCCTTATGAATTAAAGGGGAGGCTCAAAGGTCTGATGAAAGAAGAACAATATTTCCATTTGGCTCTAGTGAGAGGTGTGAGAAGGAGGGTTGTGGAAATTAGAACTGTAGTTTCCCATGGACAACTAAACTTAAAACTTTGGGAGTTGGGCTGGAGTGCTGGTTATGTAGTCATTATCATTGGGCTGCTAACCACAAGGTCAGCACTTCCAAACCACCAGTCGCTCTGTGGGAGAAAGATGAAGCTTTCTACTCTTGCAAAGGGTTACCGTCTCAGAACCCTACAGCGGCAGTTCTACCCGGTCCTATAAGATTGCTGTGAGTCAGAATGGACTCATGACGGTGAGTTGGTGTGGAGAGTTGGGCTAGAGGAATTAGAGTGGGTTCCTTGATCACCAGTGAGAGTTTGATTGTTTGCTGAGTTTTTAGGGCACCAGGGACCAGGGATGAACACATCATTGTAGGGAATCACCCATACAGTACAGAGACCATCAAGAGGAAACATTTAAGAAGTCAAGTGGCAAGCCCAACCAACCCACCATCATCAAATCCCTATACAGGATTTATGGGGTTATACGTCTTTACAGGAACACAGAGCCTCAACTTTCTCCCAAAAGCCAAAGGGTGGATTTGAACCATGAACCTGCAGTTAGAGGTTCAACGCTTACCTGACAGCACCATCTGGGCTCCTTGCTGTGGCAGGAGCAGACACCATATTACAAAGGATGAGCAAGTGCATTGAGACAGCAGACACAGGGGGCTTTGAGAAGGAGACAAGTGCCCAGGAGGCAGACAGTGCTTGAGCAGCAACATGCAGAGGGGAGGGTGATTGTCAAAAATAGTCTCTTTCTTCCATTTGAAAAGGTTTAAGTGACTTTTGCTTCAAATACAAAAGCATGAGAAACTAGTCCGTTGATAGGAAGGGTCCACTAGAAAGGGGGAAATTGAAGAGCCAAGATAGGCAATGAATTGTGGTTAATGTGGGTTGGAGCAGAGGAGGGCAGTCAGAACTTAGACCACTAATGGTGGGAGCAGAAGGCTGGCCTTGAAGACCAAGGAGGCCCAATATTTTCTCCAGGATTGCAGGATGGGGAGGGGGGCATTGTGTGGTGTATATGCACGTGGAGATATAATGATTAGGGTCAAGGCAGCCCTTGGGAGGACTCCACTGGTCTGAATAATGCAATAAGGCAAAAAGTTGAGATGCGTCCCTTCAAAAGGGCCACTAAAGTGAGAGTCTGAGAAAGGTGGGGAGCCCTGGTGGTGCAGCAATGAAGTGCTCCCCTGAGAACCCAAAGGCCGACAGTTGAACCCCACCAGCTGCTCCAAGGGAAAAGGACGTATATACTCTATGTTCACACAGAGTCACAGCCAGGGCAGCCATGTGGGCCAGTTCTAACCTGTCTATGAGTCAGAATCGACTTGATGGCAGTGAGTTTGGGGGTTTTGGTTGGGGAGTGCTGGTGATGTATGCCAAGGAGTATATGAGAAGAGGGTGTCTGTAGGGTGGTGTAAAGCATTAGCAAGTGGCACTGTGAAGGGAGCAAGTTCTACAAAGTGATTGAGAATCCAGCCCAGTCGGCATCCGCAGCAACAGCAAAGGCAAGAGTATAACAAAAGCATCCTTCTTTCCTCCACCCAATAAGACAGAACTTTGAGGGGAAGAGCCTGGGGACAAGGGTACCCTCTCCCTTGTACCAGACTGGGGTCCCTTGAACCCTCAATCTGCCAGTCAGTGGTTAAGAGGAAATCTTTGTGTCCCCAGAGACCTCCCTCTCCCATGAGCACACTGGGGACAGGGACATCTTAATGGAAGGAAGGAGAAGGAAAGTCAGGTGAGGAGGCTGGAACCCCCGAGTGTTGCCGCCTAGAACGGCTCCATTGTGAGGAAACCAGGCCACCAGGGCTTCCCTCCACAGCATAATGGGTGCGCTCAGACCACACACCTTTTAGTCACGATTGGGCAAACCTCTGAGAAAGGCAGCACATTGTCCTCAGAGGACAAATGAGTAGGTTGAGGTCTGGTGGTACAGTGATTATATGCGGGACTGCAGCCCACAGGGTTGAAGGTTGAAATCCAGCAGCAGCTCTCCAGAAGCAAGGCTGGGCTTCCTACTCCCACCAGGGCAGTGATGCAGAAAAAAAGAAAGAAAAAGAGGACAAATGAGCATATTAGAGACACAAAAGTAAAACAGGTGAAGGAACACAGACTGTCCCACAATGCCTGCTACACCAGGTGTACCTCAGAGGGATCCTGGTGCTGTAGTGCTGATGTGTGGGCTACCGAATGCAAGGTTGGTGGTTTGAAACCACCAGCCACTCCAAGGGAGAAAAATGAAGCTATCTATCTCCCATCAGAGTTGCACTCTCAGAGACCCACAGCGATAGTTCTGCCCTGTTCCATAGGGTCACTGTGAGTCGCATCTACTCAATGCAGTGAGTTTTGTTTTTATCATACATCTCGCCTCTACTATGGTTCATTCTCCCTCTCAGCAGCACCCTTCTGCTTAAACACCTACGGGTAAATCTCACTGAGAATTTAGTTCGGATCACCCCAAACAGCAAGACAAATAACTTCCTTATGTCATGTCTTCTTTGTTGATGGGGCATTTGCATTACACACATGATGTCAAAACCACAATATAATTAATGGTCTAATGGGCTGCATATAAATTCAAGTAACATTTCCATGCATCCAAAAGGCTATCTCTTAGACATTAATTTATTGGAAAAACAATCACTCGACTAGGAAAACTGCTCTCATCATTATGCGTAGTGTTGGCTGGTGAGCTTAGTTGGTTAGAGCGCGGTGCTAATTATGCCATAGCTTTTTTTAAAAAATCACTTTATTGAGGGCTCATACAACTCTTATCACTATCCATACGTCCATCCATTGTGTCAGCCACATGTGTACATTAGTTGCTCTCATCATTCTCAAAATATTTGCTTTCTACTTGAGCCCTTGGTATCAGCTCCTCATTCTTCCCCTCCTTCCCCAACCCCTATGAACCATTAATAATTTATAAATTATTATTACATCATATCTTACACTGTCTGATGTTTCCCTTCACCCACTTTTCTGTTGTCCATCCCCAGGGAGGGGATTACATGTAGATCCTTATAATCAGTTCCCCCTTTCTACCCTACCTTCTTTCCACCCTCCCAGTACCATCACTGTCACCACTGGTTCTGAAGGGATCATCTATCCTGGTTTCCCTATGTTTCCAGTTCCTATCTGTACCAGTGTATATCCTCTGATGCAGATGGATTGGTAAGGTAGAATTGGGATCATGATAGTGGGGGGAGGGGGTGGGAAGAAACATTTAAGAACTAGAGGAAAGTTGTATGTTTTATTGTTGCTGCACTGCACCCTGACTGACTCATCTCCTTCCGGCCACCCTTCTGGAAGGAGATGTCCAGTTTCCTACAGATGGGCTTTGGGTCCCCACTCCACACTCCCCCCTCATTCACAACAATATGATATTTTTGCTCTTTGATGCCTGATACCTGATCCCTTTGACACCTCATAGTTACACAGGTAGGTGTGCTTCTTTCATGTAGGCTTTGTTGCTTCTGAGCTAGATGGCCACTTGTTTATCTTCAACCCTTTAAGACGATCTTTTGATAGCTAGGCACCATCAGCTATCTTCACCACATTTGCTTATGCCCCCACTTTGTCTTCAGTGATCAAGTCAGGAAAGTGAGCATTATGAATTAAGCTGTAGCTTTTTGCAAGGAGCCACAGTGGCATAATGGTCTGTGCATTGAACTGCTGACTGCCAGGTCAGCAGTTCTAAACCAGCAGATGCTCTGTGTGACAAAGATGAGGTTTTCTACTCCTGTAAAGAGTGAGCATCTCACAAATCCATAAGAATAGATCTCCGTCCTGTAGTACCTTTGCTGTGAGTCTGAATCGACTTGATGGCAGTGATTTTGGCTCGGTTTGGAGCATTTTTCTTTTCAATCAGCTCCCATCTTCTTCCTGGAGATGTCAATAAAAATGAGACCAAAACGCCCAACATGTGAGGTGAGAGTACGCGTCTCCAGGGCCTCGAAACCCGCTGGGTCCCTTGGATGGAAACATACAACTTTTCTCTTGGATGGAAATGGGATTCCAGGAGCCCAGACTGTGCGCACAACTTAACTAGCAAGGGCTTCATCCCTGGTGCTGGTGTGGCTACGCGCTGAGCTGCAATCGACAAGATCCAGCGTTTGGAGCCACCAGCTCCTCTGTAGGAGAAAGCTTTCATAGTTCTCCCAGGCCCAACAGGGTTGCCGTGAGTCAGAATTCACTCGACGGCAGTGAGGTTTGCTGCCTTGGAAGGCAGTCAGTGCCTTCTGCCTGGGATTGAGCCCATGCCAGCCCTGCCCCAGGTAAGAGCCAGCCATCCCTGGTGGAGGGAGGACAAGGTCACAGGTTGGGTTCTTGTCCTTGAAAGGTGCAGTGACTGCCCAGCTCCTGGCCAGGCTACAGTCATTTCCTGTGACTGCTCTAAGTGATGGCCTCAATGCGGGGAACACCGTAGTTTAGCACTCTGCTACCAAATGTTCTCATATGAGGCGCCCACATCAATAGAAAACTTAAGCATAAAGCATGTGTAGCATGACTAGGCAACCTACACAGGAGGGGGTTGTGTGGCTTGCAAAAACATTAGATGCACATGTTATTTGCATAAGATCACTATGGCCCAGAGCCAATGGACCCCAACAACATCAGCAATAACAACTCTTTATCTTTTTAAATCATTTTATTAGAGGCTCTTGTAGCCCTTATCACAATCCATCATCCATCCATTGTGTCAATCACATCTGTACATTTGTTATCATCATCATTTTCAAAACACTTTCTTTCTACTTGAGCCCTTGATATCAGCTTCTCATTTTCCCCTCCCTCCCTGACCCCTCCCTCATAAATCCTTAGTAATTTATGCATTATTTTTATTTCATCTCTTACACTGATGTCTCTCTCCACCCACATTTCTGTTGTCCATCCTCCTGGGAGGGTGTCATAGATAAATTATTGTGACCAATTTCCCTATATCCCCCACCTTCTGCTTACTTTCCTGGTATGGCTACTCTCAACCTTGGTCCTGCAGCTTTATCTGCCCTGGATTCCCTGTTGTTTCCAGCTCTTATCTGTACTCATATCTGGTCTAGCCAGATTTATAAGGTAGAATTGGGGTCATGATAGCGGGATGGGGGGTGGGGGATGGGGGCAGAATTAAAGAACTAGAGGAAAGTTGTATGTTTCATTGGTGCTATACTACACTGACTGATTCATCTCTTCCCTGTGACTCATCTGTAAAAGGACGTCAATTGCCTACCAATGGACTTTGTGTCTCCACTCAGAATTCCCCCTCATTCACAATGATATGATTTTTTGTTCTGGGTCTTTGATACCTGAAACCTGACCCTATCAACACCTCATGATCACACAGGTTGGAGTGCTTCTTCCATGCGGGCTTTCTTGCTTCCCAGCTAGATGGCTGCTTGTTTATCTTCAGGTCTTTAAGACTCTAGATGCTATATCTTTTGATAACTGGGCACCATCAACTTTCTTCACATTTGCTTATGCACCCATTTTGGCTTCAGTGATCCTGTCGGGAAGGTGAGCATCATGGAATGCCAGGTTAATACAATAAATTGTTCTTTCCTGAGGTAGTACTTGAATGGAGACCCAAAGTCCATCTGCTATCTTAATACTAAACCTATAAATATAAGTACATAGATCTATTTCCTCATCGTCATATATAAATATATTTACATATGTACATGCCTGCATTTAGACCTCTACAAATGCCCTTTTTTCTCCTAGTTTTTTCCTCTATTTCCTTTTACTTTCCTCTTGTTCCACTATCACGTTCAGCCTTCATTTGGGTTTCAGTAATTCCTCTCTGTTACATTTCCCTTGATCAAGCCCTACCTGGCCTCCTACAAACTCCTCACCATGGATTTTAGATTACTTATTGCTCCCTTGTCCTTGGGTTGTTAATACCCATTTCCTTTTCCCCACCTCCCCCTCTCCCATGGCGTGCTGGAAACATAGGTTCCATTCTTTTCTCCTCCAGATTGTTTATCTTGCCTATCTTATCTAGATAGACTTGCAGAGACAATAATATGCACAAAAACAAGACAGAGCAAACAAAGTAACAAAACAACTAATTGTGACCAAAAAAAGAAAAGAAAAGCCTATAAATAGTTCAAGTTTGTTCATTGACCTTTAGGAGTGTTTTCTGGTCAAATCTGATGGGGTGCCATGTCCCAGCCTTAATGTCTATTTTTGGTATTCCCTGGGGACTTTGTTCGTTGCTCTGTTCCCCTTGGTGTTCTGTTGCATGTCCTTAGTGTTTGGCCTCCAGTGTGTGTGGGGGGGGGGGGGGGGGGGGGAGGATTAGATCAGGCATAATTCCTGCACTGTATCTCCAGTGTTGTCCCCAGTAGTACAATGGGTCAGTGAGGGACACCATGTTTTGTAGTGGAGTCAGCCCTATGGTCCTTTCTGTGCTTTGGCTGCTCTGAGCAGGAATATTGCCCTCTGGGCTTGGTGGGCCAGAATGTGCTCTGCTGTCTCTTCGTCCCCCTTCATTTGCTCCTGTGTGCTCTGATCAGACATGTCCCTCTCCCTGAGCTGCTGTGGCTTCAGTGCTATCCTCTGAAGT